>CM067524.1:15662091-15768882 GCA_034509495.1 Acestrorhynchus altus
CACACGTCCAAACTTGACTTGTAGTGCCAGTGAGGAACCAGCTTGTACAAATTTTTTAAAGATGAGCACATTGTCTAAAAGCAATCCACAGTTTATAAGCTAAGGCTGAAAAGATGTCTGTCTTTTTTCTGAATTTATTTCAACTGTTTCTGTATAGATAAACATTAACCACAATAACAATGTAATCGTTTTTGCAAAAGAAGGAGGCTGAACAACACAGAGGTTGGCACAATGGCGGGCTTGGAAAAGTGTGCAGGCAGGGCATGGCGTGATGCCCATAGCCTAAGCTTACCAGCCCGACCTTCTGTCTTCCCTACCCCCAAACGGATGGCTATTCAACTGGCAATTCACCGGGGTAGTGTGGCAGAGGCCATCTAGTTCACTCTGTCTCTGCCCACAAGCACAATGCCATGTGCCCAATGTCCGTTCTAGTATCACGTATTTAGGCAAACACTAATGCTAGCATGACCACCCACTTATAGTATAAATATAAAGTTCCAAGCCAAGTTTTAAGCGCTGCACACTTTACGTGTTTGATTGCTTGCCTGCTATTCTGTGGTTTAATCAGGACCAAAACCGGGTTTTCAAACAATGTGATGAAATCCAACAGTGCTTCACCACATCAGTATTAGAAAATCTTTGTCAGTTTGTTTTCCAGTCTGTAAATTTTGCCGTAGACATGGCTGACGATGCCTGTCCTTCTGCACATTAGCATGCTTTGTGTGAATTCTGAAAGACAAATCATGGAGGCTGCCATTCTGCCGCTATCAAAAACTTTCCGCCATGCCCACTGCATTGCAGATGCCAACTAACGAATCAAAGGCATGCAAGCAGACAAAGAGGGTTTGATGCCAACCACCATCCTCCCATTACTGGCACTCTCCCTGCCGCTCTCCTGGCACAACGCAAACAAAATGGCCGCCCAGGGAGCACTGGTACAATGTGAGGGCATTGTCTGTGGAGATGGGCATGAGGTCCAGGGGACAAAATGTGCTGCTGCCCCACATTAAGCCCCTAACAGAGAACCCACCAGTCTTATTCACTTGCCACTCTTAATGTAGCTGTTAATAGTGTGCTGAAGTGTCGAACACCAAGTCTGGGCAGAAGGTTGATGGGCCAAAGATTGTTTCTTTTACCTATTAGCTGAAGATTTATAATACCCATTTCACAACTTATGCTGAAAATATTTTTGACATAAAAAAAAAAAATTTCAAACAAGAGAAATCCAATCATGAGTATAACATTCACAAACTTAAACTGTGCATGAAAAAATGTTTGATTGGTGATAATGCTCATGTGTTTATTTCTTATTATGGTTTTGTTCTGATCGAATCAGTATAAGAAAAATTGAGCTGGCAGTGGGAGTGCCAATGGGCGAATGCACAACACCCTACAAAGACACAAAAGACAGTGTGATGCCAACCCTGGTGCCAGTGGCAACCATTATTGTCCTTCCATCATGCCTTCTGCTTAGCCTGGCACTCCCCTCTTACAAAATGGAGGCACCAAGCCTGGTGATAACCTACCGCCTCAGAAATAGAATTTAAACACACACACACACACACACACACACACACACACAGACACACACACACACACACACACACAAATGTACAGCAAAATACAAAAACGGTCTATGCACTGGGAACTTGGGGGACTTAAGCAATTAGATTTCCTGAAAAATTACAATGATTAAATGTTTTATGTAGGTGAAGACAAGCACTAGGGTAAATATATATATATATATATATATATATATATATATATATATATATATATATATATATATATATATAAATTATATATATAAATACATAGAAAACAATAACAATTAAGAAATAATGACTATAGCATATTTGTAAAAGATAAACATATTAGGAAAGTATCAAACCAGGAGCTTAAGCCAAAGCATAAAAAGCATAAACACATCTTAATTCATAAATTCTTAATTTCCCTGAGATTGGGATGGGATATATATATATATTGTGTGTGTGTGTGTGTGTGTGTGTGTGTGTGTGTGTGTGTGTGTGTGTGTGTGTGTACTACCTGCATACATACTACTTGGGTTTTTTGTATTTTTGCAAAGATAAACTTTATTTTACTATATGTATATATTATACAGTACCAGTCAAATGTTTGGATGCACCTACTCTCTTCAACCCTTAAAGGAAAATCTTAAAAATACTGTTCCTGTCCAGTCTTGCAAAAACCAAATAGAAATGTTTTATGTATTTAAAAGTACATGACCAATAAACAATATTTTTGTAGTAATATGGATTTTGTCTATTTTTCATTATAAATAAAATATGTTTGGTTCATATTATATAATATTTGGATACTACTTTCTGATGCATGTTTTTATAGTGTCATAAAAGCAATGATCAGCTTTATTTTTCTGGATGTATATAATAAATATAATTTAGCTATAACAAGATAAAATTAGATCATCTCAGTCTAGTTGTTTTGTTTAGCTAGTTTATTTTGCATCAAAATTACTTTCCAACACAATTTAAAACAGATTTACAATATGATTCCTGTTAGATATAGTGAAATGTGAAAATATTTTTGTATTTTTTAATCTATTACATTAAAGTGAAAGGAAGGATGGATTTAGTGTTTTTTTTGAAAGAATGGATTTAGTGTTTGTTTGTTTTTTGAAAGAATGGATTTAGTAAATTAGTATTTGAGAAGGAAGTTAAGTTTAACAGACATGAGTCACTCAGACCACTGTAGCCTGTTTCAGGCCTTCACTGCCAGAAAGGCACGGCCTCAAACAGCGACACTTCCCTCCCTCCTGCCCGCCCATCCATCTGCCGCTGTTCTGTGGGCTTACCTTGGTCCTGAACATAGTAAGCCAGGAACAGGTCCAGCTCCTTGACGGACACGGTGATGTGGTGGGGCTGGACGCAGAGTGCCTGGTTGGTGCAGTGGGGTGACTTGACTAGCCGCTCACCATCCGTGCTCTCCAGCGGGATGCCTTTGAACAGGATGACCATCACCAGGTCCAGCCTCCACACCTTATCCGCTTGCCGCAGGCAGTCAATACGCCGGATTTTACCCTTCTGGTCAGGGTTGGACAGCACACAGCATGGGTGCTTCTTGCCTGTCACGCTGAGCACAAAGTCCTCACGGTACTCCTGCCGGATGTCCTTGCGCAGCTTGGCCAGGAGGCGCGAAGCCCACTTCTGCTTGATCTCAGGCTTTTCACTCAGCAGTTCGTCCTTCACTGCTCGTTCCTCATCCTTGGACATCCGCTTCTCATGCTTCTTGAAGTACTTGCGCTTCCGAGCCTGTAGGTTGAACCAGGTGTAGGCGATGGAGCGCACATGAGGGAGCAGCGCCTCAATGAAGGGATGGAACTCATCCTGTGAGCAGAGTGAATAAAAGAGAGAGGGAAGAGAGAGAAAAGAGAGACAGGGGGAAAAAGGGGAAATAAGTAAACAGGAGCAGAAGTGACCTTTTTGGCATAGGTTCCCTGCTCAATTAGCCAAGAGGCTATGCAGCCAAAAAGCGAAAGAGACACTCAAAAGAGAAAAAAATCATACTGCTTGGAAAACAAAACAAACAAAACTGACTATTTATACAGCAAACAAAAGGGGGTGTAAGTAGTTCTTCAAATGCAGTTTAAGACTCCAAACCACAGAAGGCACCTAAAACAATTATGCACAGTAAACAATTGTGAATGCAATGCTTAAAAATGCTCACTCATACACTTCAGACAGACTTTTGATATTTTACAGTTTATAAAGACCCTTTTCTGATAACAAATAAACAAATAAACAAACAAAACAATAAACAAATAGAACAATCTAAGAGTCTAATGGAAGAAAGATTCATCTACCATTTCTGCTGCAGTTACAGAGGCAATGCTGGACTCTATGGATCTGCAGGTGCTGCAGGCACACAGAGAGAGGATGCCACTGTTTACCATGTCTGCTCACACCATGCCAGTACGCAGCAGACAGTTCGAAAAGCCTCACTCATTCTCTCACTCACTCTCTCTCTCTCTCTCTCTCTCTCTCTCTCTCGCTCACTCTCTCTCTCTCCATTTTCCCACTCTCTCCGAGCATGCTCCAAGCTCAAGCCCCTGTGTGCTGGCACCCCAGATTTTGAGCTCCTCATGCTTTTCAGCCTTCTTATCAAACAGCCCTGTATTCCGGCTGTGGCCCCAACCACACAGCATAAGCCTACGGAACCCTTTTGGAACAAACAAAGCCTGTCGATAAAGCGCAGCATACAGAATCTATTAGTAGTAGATTTGAAATCACACCACTAAATGCAAACACACAAAAACACAAACATGTGTCTAACACCCAAAAAAGGCAAGAAGGAATAAAAGGGAAGTTCTACATCTCCATGTCCTTTGCCTTTAGGTCATTTTGTGGGTTCCAAAGGTGGTGCTTAATTCTTAAGCACAAATTTGTGACAATTATTCCAAGCCTCCTCTTAAAATCAAACAAGGGGGACAATGAAAATGGCACCTTGGCACAAGCCACACATTCCTAATACCACAAAGCTCTTGAAGGAAGAGTGGTATTAAAAGTGTCTGCTGCCCAGCAAGCACTAAATGAACAGAGGCCTGATCCCACAGCAGCACAAGGCTTCGCACTCATTTTACACAGCGCATGCCTGTTTTCATGTTTCTCTACCACAGCATGTTCAGATGCACTACACAGCATATTATGTCAAATTTTATGATTATGCTGGTAATAAAATTTTGGCTAACTACATCAACAACACATACTATAGACATAGTGAAGTAAATGAAAAAACATAACCTGCATGCTTTAAATTTTGCCAAAATTAAAACTCCTACAGGTCTGCCTAATGTTTTACAAGCACATTCACCTGCAACACAATGAACACTGCACAAACCTTCTGAAAATACTGAATGAGAGGAAACTTAAAAGAGTTCTTAAAAACTGGGAATCTTCACAAAGTGGAACTGGGTGTTAAAAATCAACAGTTCAAGGGACTTTGTTCAAGAGACCTCAGGATCTCAGCTTCAAGAATCTGGAGCAATTTTACTGAGCAGAAATTAGTTCTGCTTTTGCATCCCACCAAAAGTTGAACAACCAAAAGCTGAATGAGGTCAGAGGGTAACGGGGTGGTGGAAGAGTTAAACCACATATTGTTCCTCATGCAGGCAAGCGGCTGCTCTTTGGGAAACCGCAGCCAGCAGTGCACTCCCTATCTCTCCCCTGTGATAGCCGCACACTCCCGAGCCCACACTCCACCGCTGCTTACACACAGCGCAACTCTGCACCAAAACTGTACGACACAAATTATATGAATAGTATATTAAAAGCATTTATGAGAGAGGGCTAAGCTATGTTTTTATATTGTTTACACATGTGGATGCATTGCATTATGTGACTATGTGGTACTTTATGTTTTCACAAACAAAACATGGACACTGAATTTTATTTTATTTTTTTTTTGTGGGGGGTTGTCTGCATATAATTTATTTTAAAATAATTACATTTAATAACAATTATGATTTTGTATAGATTCTGGATTTTGTTCTTTAACAGAGTTTCACAAAACCCTTTTGCGCATAATATGCATGTTCAAAATTACAGAAAAGGCTTAATTTGGGGATATTTAGATTACAACTATAGGTGCCAAAAAATCTTAAAATTAAAAAAATAAAGAATAACAGATACTAGAGATTTTAGATAACAGAATCAAATAGAGAGTCTATGGATACTAGATAATAGATAATAGAGTCAAATACTAAATACAACTATTGTAGTTCTTCTTTAGACTAACATCTTAGTATAATTCAACTATAATTCAACATACCAATAACTACTTGGCATGTATCCTTACATAAAACAAAAGCATAGGACTGAAATTAACAATGAAAAATGCATCTTTGCATTTTATAAAATGTATTTCAAAACAGAAATCACTTTGGAAAGCTGACGGCTCTTTAATCTGTGCATTCCCGCATAAGGTCAGTGTGCAGGCCCACGGCTGCAGACACAACTAGGGTCTTATCTAATGGTGTGATCATTACAGTCCGGAGCTTTAGAGCTGTACTTCTGTCTCACTGTTAACTGCAGCAAAGTCGTTCAAAGTGAGAAAACGGCGCAAAGAGTGCGCGGCGTGCGCTGCTGGTGCGGCCCTCCGGGCTGAGGCTGCTTTGTGCTCTCCATATCTCAGTCAATCACTCCGCGATGCCAAGTCAAATATAAACAGTAAAATTGTGTCAGCCAAACCCGGCGGACTCTGGCCAACCGCTGAATCAACCTTATCACTGTTTTCATCTTAATTCACTCGCAGAGAGAGAGAGACAGAGAGAGAGAGAGAGAGAGAGAGAGAGAGAGAGAGAGAGAGAGAGAGAGAGAGAGACTCACACACACTGGAGTTTCTGACAGGATACTAAACTTGTGTGAGGAGGAGAAACAACACAAAACTTCACTTTGTTGTTAGTTACAGGTTTTTATTTTTTATCAACGTTTAAAAGCACGTACTTTACTTGTTCTGGAGACTCTTTGGCGGTTTAGGTTTAAGTTTAAGCGTTAATGTACTGATACAGACCCCTCTGAATGCGCCCTTAAGCTAAAGTTTATCAAATACCCCCGCTGAACACTCAGAACTGCCCTTGCGCGCCGGTGTGCGCGAGAGCGCGCGCGACCCGGTGAGCTGCACGCGCGCTGAAAGCTCGACCTTAAATTGCATTAGACTTCGCCGCTTATCTCGCATATTTCTCACATGCATTCACGCTTCTAAAGGCTTCCCTGCATGCTCGTGCAAAACAAACAACATTTGCTGTGCAGCTCTGCAAACAAACGCTCGAGTAAATCAACAAGGGTGCAGCAAAAAGAAATCAGACGAGAAGAAATCAAACAAGCTGCAGCCTGAGAGTTCTACCTGCGTCAGACAAATCGGCGAATACATCGTGTCCTCGCCAGCCAATGCAGCTCGATTAGACCGCCCAGTAAAGTCCAGATAGGATACTATCGGTTCATCCTCCGGCGCTCGCGCTGCCGCCGCCGCCGCTGCTGCTGCACCGTGCACGTCCGAGGAGAAGTTGTCCTCATTAACAGGCGAGCGCGAGCCCGGGGTCCACGCAGTCCCGCTGAAGCATTTATAGAAACGTGGGGGGATCGGCGCGACACAGCGCTCAAACGGAGCGCGCGTGCATTCGCAGAAACCGAGCTGGAGCCGGTCAGGAGGGAAGGGAGGGGAAGAAAAAAAGACAGAGCGAAAGAGAGAGAGGGGGTGGACCCGCTACCGGCCTCTGCTGCTGCTGCTGCTCGTGCTGCTTTAAAGGGGAATCTGCAAGAATGTCACGAGCGCGGGGTGAAAACTAGAAGGCGCCAATTTTCTGATTCCGTGTTTGCTTTTCAAACTTCATATAATATCACACGGCAACACCCTCCGTTCTGCTCCATCCCGACAAATCAGTCTCTTGATATTTTTTTCTCTCCCTTTAATTACACAGTCATACTCCTCCTCTTCCAGCAAGCCCCTCACCGTGTCCACAGCCCACCTTTGCTCTCCCTCACAAACCGCACCATTTACACGGGATTACTTTGTCACTTTTCTCTCCCCTGAGCTCGAAGACCTCATAGGCAGGGAGATTTGGGGGGATTTGGAGAGAGAACGTCTTATTCCAAACTTCTTAAAGACGTGTAGAACTTATTTCCCTTTAGTTCAAATTAAAGCATGCACGGTGCAAACTGGACGTTTGGCTCAAATTAAGCCCTTTTCCCCGGGCAGAAATCAATGAATAACATTGTAAACACAATGCATGTGCAAGGCCCAATAAATGTGCGCACGTTCTAGGCAAGAACACTTTTGATAATCTGCGCAACATCCTCCCCGCTGGAGCGCGAAACGTTCGTTGTGCAATATCTCAACCCAGCCAGGGCGGTTTTTTTTCTTACATATCATATTCAGGTTCATGATTCACGATCAGCAAAACGATTATACAGCCTACAGTGGTCTAGAACATCAGTGGAACCATTTTAAAGGGTTGTTTAAAGAACAGAACCTTCTAACCAGGTAGATCTACGTAGATATTCAGATATTCATCTAAATAACCAGATGTCATGGTCATACGTTGCAGCTGCTTTTGCTAAAAAGGCTTTTAAATATCCCATTTTAAATAAGGTGCGGGGTCAACTGGGCCACTCGTTTTAAGTTAAAAGTTATTTTAGAAGCATTCAGGCAACCAGGTTCAAGCCTGGATCCTCATAAACCCATTCATTTCCATGTAGATATTCTGGAGAGAAGTTCAGGAAGGAGTGACTTTTATATCTCTGAATGACTCAACCACAACCAGAATAGCTATTTGCAGGTTCGTTATTGTTGAGAAACTGGCTGATAAATATGTACTTGCAAATGTATTCAACAAACAGAACGATGCACACACACAGACCCGAAATAATCGTGGGAAAAACACGCAGATTCAGCGATTATCGGTTGCTAACTTTTTCTCAAACCAAGCATGTCACCACACTTCAACTTTGGCGCTCTTTCGTGAGAGGGAGACGTTGACTGGAGGTGTGTATCCTCCTAGTGGAGCGCGCTCTCGGGAGGGGGGAGTGGAGGACAAGAACCGGTTTCGTTTGCGATTAATAACAGATTCACAGCACGTCGGGTCGTAATCGTGTGTCAAAGTCGACCGTCCAGTCCCCGTCTCACCCCCCCCCCCTCAACACACACACAGGACTTCGTGGAGTGTGTTGGTGACTGTGTGTAGCCTCGCATTAAGCTTTCATTCAAGGTCAAACCGCCCGAAAGCGAGCAGGTTTGGCCACACGTTTGACTGTTGCACCCCTTCAGAGGAACTGTAATAAGTATGTAGTACAGGCAGCCTATTTTTTTACCATGTAACACACACGTTTACACGTTACCACAGGTTAGAAGTGAATTATAGTCGGTTCACAGTTACTTTAATGGGTCTAAACTGTAACATGACCGACGTTCAAAGTCGGAATGTGGTTGAAATAATGTCAGCTGTTGTTAAACAGTGATAAAATGTCTGTGAAAATGTTTCTGAAAACAAAACTGAGTTACAAAATAGACAACGACTCTGAAGCATAATTGAAACACTGTTGCAGTGATTCATGTTTCCAAATCAAACGTGAATTCAACGTTGATTGAACCATGAAGATGAGGCTGATTCAGCAGTGGATAAACAAGGAAATGCCAGCTGGATCCAGATATTCCAGCTGCAATGTGTAGTAGGTTAGTAGTGAATTATTGCACTTGTAGTTGCATTTGAATCTAAACTCCAGATATTCTGCCTGTAAAAAAGGTTTGCACACCACAGTGCTCAAACTCAAACTAGCATGAATGACGGCAGCTGTGCATTGGAGTCAGCAATAGGGCAATATTTTGAACTGTCAAACATTTTGTTACTCTACATTTTGGAGATATTGTCAGTGCCTAAAGTGCATATTGCCAATTGCATATTTAATTACACTGTAATTATAGTATGTATAGTTAGTATGGGATTGTGTTTTCTGCTACTAATGTTTTGTTGCATCAAGAGATCCCCATAAATATTTTGCATGGCAAAAATCTTTTTAAATATCGCGATATTGGGCTACAGGTGTACCATTTCGTCCACCCGCATTAGCAGCATACCTGTTCAAATGTAGTTTAATTACACTAAACTCCAGACACTCTGCCTGTACCGTAGTTTACACGTTACCACACGACTCAAATGTAGTGAATAATGATTCCGCGCAGTAGTAAATACTAAATACCCAGTTTATACCCAGTGTAATGTTTACAATAACACGTGTAGAAGAGCAGTAAATTATGCATGTGGCGGTTGAAAAGAGGTTTTCTTATAACGTGTCGCAGTAAACAGCAGCAAACACGTCTACTCCAGGTCATCCTCACACACAGATCTGTCTAGTGTGATCCAAACACAAACAGTGCTGCAAAATCCGCCTCTTGGCTAAAAACGCACTAGTGTGTCACTCTGACTTCTCCTGCCTCGTGCCAGAGAGTGTGAGAGGGGGAAAGAGCAGGACACCCGCCAAGAGCTCGGCTTTTAGGAGCAAACTCGGCCACCGACTTCTGACACCACGATATGACCCACATAGGAGAGCTGCCAACACACAACATAAACAGTCCAACATCTACCCTCACAGAGAGAGAGAGAGAGAGAGAGAGAGAGAGAGAGAGAGAGAGAGAGACTTCTCGGAAGCCCGTGGAGTTGGACTGTGGGACTGCAGATACACTGCGGAGTCGATCAGTAACTCCAGAGAGAAACAGAACACACACACACACACACACACACACACACACACACACACACACACCATGTTCACGTACCATAGCACTGTATTGCATGGGTTTAAACGGGGACTCCTGGAGGCCGTGTGAAACAGAAGCCGGTACCTTCACATGTCTCAAGTTGAGAAAAAGAGTGAAAAATGTGCTTTTCGGAGTGTTTTCTTCTGCAGTGCTCTCCAAAAAACCAACACCGGAAGAGAATTCTTGGCAGACAGGCGGAGAAATCAAGTCAGCGAGCACCTCTGATTTCTTTTTTTTTATCTTCCTTCCTCTGCGAGTCAGATTCTGGCTGCTTTCAGTGGAGCGGTTGAACGCAGTCCAGCAGTCTCTCTCTCTCTCTCTCTCTCTCTCTCTCTCTCTCTCTCTCTCTCTCTGGCTCGCGCAGCTGCAGCCAAACGGAGCTGCGCGCTTTGGAAACTCATTCTCAGCTCTGATTGGCTGCCGCGCCGGTCGAAGCTCTGCTCGCCGCTCACTTCCGCTCGCGGCCAGCGGCTGAATTTGCATATGAAGAGGAAAAAAAGCGAAAAGCAAAACTGATCCACATTCATACATACATACATTCACACACTGCACATTATAACACAGCTATACTAATCTATAACACAACGCATAATAATAATAATAATAATAATAATAATAATAATAATAATATCAATAGTAGAAAATATAGAATATTGTGTAATAATAGTGGTTATTATCAAAAAATATATACAACAAATAATGGCTATTATCTTTATTATTTCTTGAAAATAATATTAAACAATAATAAATATGCTAACATTTTCTTGTTAAACATTATGTATAAATCATTTCACAACCACAATAAAACCTTTTTTTGAATATGTATTCATATGATTACTAATTATCCATGTACTTAATATAAACTATTACTACTACTACTACTACTACTACTACTAGCACCACTACTACTAATTAAAAATGATAATCACTATCATCATCGTCGTCATTATCATAAAAGCAGCAACAACAACAACAACAACAACAACAACAACAACAATAATAATAATAATAATAATAATAATAATAATAATAATAATAATAATGTCGTGTTACATAATTTAATAGAATATTCAATTTGATCATTTTGTTCAGTCTTTCTAATGTTGCCCACTGCAGCAGAAATGCTGCTAACACTTTGTTGGCAGGAGCACTGTGTGTGTGTGTGTGTGTGTGTGTGTGTGTGTGTGTGTGTGTGTGTGTGTGTGTGTGTGTGTGTTTGAGAGCACAATGATGGCACTGGTCCAGACCACAACAACCACCATCCCAGAGACACACTTTCTATTACAGCAGAGGCACTAAACACGCTTGTCCATGATAATCTACACACGAGTACACAGTTAACGTCTGTAGTAGCATCAGTACAGACCCCTACATGCACTTTTGTAGATTTTGTAGATTTTTTTGTTTCCATAACATTTATTCACAATTAAACCTATCAGAATGACAAAATCACTGTATTTGTGAGCCTACTGTAGAGGTGAGGACGTGCCAATAGAACATCTGCAGGCATATGTTTGAGAAGATGCTCATAAAAGCTTGTAGTAAACTCTTTTACAAACGAGTCTGGTGCACTTCATTTTTGTGTGCAGGATTGCTTGTTGGATCGTGATGGATGGTGAATGTTGCATCATTGCAGACCAACACTCATACACAGTGTTAGACATCTCCAGATGAGCAGACGGGAGTGACCAGGCTCAGGTACTGTACATGTAACACTGATAATCAAATGACAGTTTGATAGTGCATGCCTCAAAGCTCTTGCCAAAATTAAATTCTTCTGTTTTTGAAATAAATCACACAATCAGAGTACTTTTGAAGATAGGCTTGGCAGTGACATTTTTATTAAGTATTCATGTTGTATTTATGAGCAGAATTTTGTTTATTAATTAATTAATTTGTATTGTTATTTATTGGTTTGCTTGTTTTATTTAGCCAGAAACATAAGTCTATACATACCAATAAAACCAGTGACCAACAGAGCAAGCCTCCATTTGCCCCTATTTATTTATTTATTTATTTATGAAATTATTTTTTTGTTTAATGTATTATTCATTAATGGATAAATTTACATTTTTCCTAATATCTGTCATTTATGTGTCACTTCACCCATGAAATGTTACTCTTTCATAATTGGAAATAGCAAGCATGATCTTTTGCAACGTCTTTATCTTCTGAAATCAGTGGGAGCGTGCCACAAATGTGATGTAAACAAACACAGAAGTATCTTTATACATCGCTGATACTTCCTTTAATAACCGAGCCAGTTGTAATATCTGATCTCCAGTTTGAGACTTGGGACAGTTTTAAAAATAAATCACAAGCTACTCAGAAGGTGGACAACCAATCTTTCTCCTCACTTATCACACGCACGCACACACACACACACACACACACAAGGAAAAGTTTATTTCGCCCTGTCTGAGTCGGGAACCTCTTAGAATCCAGTTTACACTGCTGAACCGGCGGTCCGAATCAGTTTTAAGAGTAAAGGCGATTAGTCTCTGCTCTGCGGAATTGCGTGTCGTTTGTGCGCGTTATTCAGGTGCAAATGACCGCGCTCGTGTCCAGAAGAGGCTTGGCCAGAGGACGAGCTGGAGGGAGGCGTCTGGGAAAAGCCTGCGCTTCCTCAGGCGCAAACTCGACGAGCTCGACGTGGGAAACAGAAGCGAAAAGGACAAAGTTCTTGTTGCTCTTGCTGTAATAAAAACGGCGCTGCTGGGAGGCTGAACCGCGGAGTGTGTTTGCTCACTTTGCGGAGTTTGACCCGACTCCGCGCGGGCGTGCTGCTCTGGGGTTCACTCTGCGTTTGGACACAATAAGACTGCTGTAGTTCAGTACTGAAGAGCACATGGAGAACCAGGCTGCCAGCTGTTCTCCAACACGTTCCTCCACCGCTGAGCTGCTCTTTGATGCACAGCCGGACAAAACCGGAACCCTTAATTTTTAAAAAAGAGAATTAGCCTCGGTCAGAAAGCTGACATCACTCTGACCATTATCCCAGACGTTTAATGGACATTACAGGCTCGCGCAGGCTCTACGTCACCGCTGGATGTCTGCGCCACTTTATTTCGTTCAGTTTCTCTCAGCCATTATTAGAGGTTGCTATCATTTCTCAGGGCTGGTAATGATTAGGTATGAAAATGTATTTTAACCCTCATAAAATTCCTCACTTCATATTCAAGAATCCTTATATATCCTGGCTGCCCAGTGGAAAACATCTCAAAAAGGTGACTTTACAGGAGAAGCAAGCATGAAACACGAAACTGAACAGAAAACACTTTGAGTGAGTGAATATAAAATGATAGTCATAAAATAAGAGTCATTAACTGTGCATTTAGAGCATTTCTATTGGTTTATTCGTGTACAGAGCAGCTATATTGTTCAAACCTGGGAGAAAACTAAAAAATGGACATGCATGGACGTCATTGTCTCAATTTTTGCATTTTGGCATTTTTTCACCTTTTCACACACTGTGAATCTGTTCATTACATTGTCAAAAGTGGTGGATGGATAAAAATGATCCAAAATCAGTCAATCACTTAACTTCAAAATTAATATCTAACTAGGAGGTGGAGGTGTTTGTGTAACAACAGAAGTATCTGATGTGGGACAAAGCACGTTTAAGGTAAATCTACAAATTTAAGACAAGCCTCTTTGCGCTTTATTCAGCAAGAGAAATGCATTACACTCTTGTTGGGCCTAAAACCATAAAGCTATCATTCCTGTTTAAGGAGCTCCATGCAATTTCTGTTGTGGTTGTGGTCAGATATGCAAAACTGTCATATAGCAGTGCAGGATCAAAATGTTCTGATTGTTCACAAATCATTAATTGGAGGAGATTCTGCAATGTTATATTACAAATATATATAAATAAATATATATTGTCAATTGAAAACCATTTTGTCCATTTTTTTATTTTCTGCATAATGTTAATCTGACAGTTGCTATATATTGCATCAGAATCTTCATAAGACCTGTAAAGTCTTATGACCTGTAAAACCATTTGGATATATATATATATATATATATATATATATATATATATATATATATATATATATATATATATATATCCAAATGGTTTTACAGGTCATAAGACTTTACAGGTCTTATGAAGATTCTGATGCAATATATAGCAACTGTCAGATTAACATTATGCAGAAAATAAAAAAATGGACAAAATGGTTTTCAATTGACAATATATATTTATTTATATATATTTGTAATATAACATTGCAGAATCTCCTCCAATTAATGATTTGTGAACAATCAGAACATTTTGATCCTGCACTGCTATATGACAGTTTTGCATATCTGACCACAACCACAACAGAAATTGCATGGAGCTCCTTAAACAGGAATGATAGCTTTATGGTTTTAGGCCCAACAAGAGTGTAATGCATTTCTCTTGCTGAATAAAGCGCAAAGAGGCTTGTCTTAAATTTGTAGATTTACCTTAAACGTGCTTTGTCCCACATCAGATACTTCTGTTGTTACACAAACACCTCCACCTCCTAGTTAGATATTAATTTTGAAGTTAAGTGATTGACTGATTTTGGATCATTTTTATCCATCCACCACTTTTGACAATGTAATGAACAAGCTGCCAGGGGCAAACAGAAATAAAAGAAATATTACATAAATATTATAAATTGCACCTACGGATGCTTGGTAGAGACATTTCACCAAAATGTCGGATTTGCTTTAGAAACATTTGTTCTGATTGGATCAACTGTGGTTCAGTTAGAGAGTAGTGAAGAGGCCCATTGGTGTAACAGTGGTGTAACAGAGGTGTAACAGTGGTATAACAGAGGTGTAACAGTGGTATAACAGCAGTGTAACAGAGGTGTAACTGGTGTAAAAATGGTGTAACAGCGGTGTAACAGGGGTATAACAGTGGTGGAACAGGTGGAACAGTGGTGTAACAGCGGTGTAACAGTGGTGTAACTGCGGTGTAACAGATGAAACAGTGAGGTAACAGCGGTGGCTGTAGTGTTTATAGGCTGCAGGTTGTGTTAGGGACAGATGCTCAGTTGAGCATCGTGGAAAACCTTCGACTTCAAGCTTATTGTTTATTATCCATAAAGCAGCACGTGTAATAGCCCATTAGAGGAGTTATTTTATGACCCTGTAAGTTGTAATAAAATAAAATAAAACCCGATGTGATCTATATTGACACCACAGCAGTACGTCACACGGCGTTCCGAAGCTGAGACTTTCATAAAAGTGAAGCTCCTGTCTGATAGAAAATGCATTGACTAATGATATGAAACTGTAACAGGAAATACAGTGCACACTAAAGTCAACCCCACAACCACCTACCCCAGTATACGTTAACCGTGTATAAACACTGAAGAAAATCTACAGACATCGTGTCACAGACGTAGCTGTGGCTGAGATAAAGTTCTCCGCATGTTCTCAGCTGCTCGGTAGCTCGCCGTGATCGTATAGTGGTTAGTACTCTGCGTTGTGGCCGCAGCAACCCCGGTTCGAATCCGGGTCACGGCAAGAGAACCAGGAGAGCTCGCTTTTTACGTTTTAAACGTAAATATTATTACTGTCATCATTTAATAAAAGCAGAAAAAGCTGTAAGGAAGAGCAACGTGAATGTCTGTGAAAGATCCCTTTCTAGTTCGTCCGAATTCACGCGTTCTCTCTACGAGCAGGAAGCCTGTTTAAAACTCCGGTTGTTGTGCGCAGCGACCAAAACCTCGTGATCAGAGTTTGTTGATTTCGAACAACATGAAAGTGCGTGCGACGCCTTTCCGTGCGTGTAAAAATGCCGTTAATAAACAAATGATAAGATTACACGCTTGCATTTTCTTTGAGTCCGCAAGGATGCGCTCGCGAGCAGAGTACAGTGCACCACGCCTTCGGCAGGTAGCTCGCCGTGATCGTATAGCGGTTAGTACTCTGCGTTGTGGCTGCAGCAACCCCGGTCGAATCCGCTCACGGCAGTGTCGTTTAACTCGTATGGCAAAAAGTAGCATTTAAAAAAAGGTTTCAATATTTCTTTAAGGTATTTTAACATCAATATCTTCAGTGATTTATGATACCGTTGGTTCTGGACTCAAACCCGAAGAAATGGACTCTGAAATTATAGTTCCAGCTAGATTTGAACCTGATAAATCTGATTTAAGGAATGAATGAGTTTTTAACAAGCTGGCCTTTCAGATAGTGCTGTTCCAGAAAAAAACCAGTTTGCTTTGGCACTGGTGGTTTGTCTGAGAGTAGAGTTGGAGAACTCGTATTGCACAAGAAATAATCTAAAGTTAAACCCATCCATGATCATTTATTTTCTCTCTGACTCAAATTATCTATAAAGATAGACCAGCTACATTGATCTGCATTGCACTGAACCCAGGAATAGGCGTCATACTGAGGAATTCAGAAAGTTGCCAAGATGCAGCACTAGAGTGGCGACAAAACACCTTCATAAAACCAGCACTGAAAAAATGTGATTTCAAAGCACATTTAGGTATTTTATTTTGAATGTAATATTTGCTAAAAGTGTTGACATCAACAACTATTTGATCAATCAGATGTCACAGCAGATTTAGAACAGCTGTTTCTTATAATGAACTGCTTTTTCTAACTCAGATAATGAATACAAATTCTACACCATCGAACATCAACCGTGATTCAGGATTCTATACAGATCTGACAGTTAAAATGCATCTTGGTAATAGTTTTATATGTATCTACAAATATGTATGTTTATTCTCATACATATAGAATCACAAGGTCTTATAAAAGTTTATGTGAGGGATTGTGTGTGTGTGTTCCCACATATAGCGAGACATCTTTTGCACCTGCTGAAAAATGCCATTTGTTAATTGAAATCACGAACCAGACAGTCAAGTGCAAGAGGAACAAAGAGCTGTACACAAATAAACAAGGAGAAATCACAGAGTAAACAAGGAACTCTGCCAACACCTCTGCACCTCATTTACACACACACACACAGGCACTCCATTAATGCATGCACACACGCACACACACACACACACACACACACACATACAGAGAGAGAGAGAGAGAGAGAAAGGAAAGACAGCAGGCCTTCTTAACAGTGAAGCAAGATAAAACTGCTGTTGACTGTTCTGCTGCTCGAATGGATTGTTGTGGTGCTTGCCTCCCTTCAGTGGGTCTTGATTGACACACAGCAAGCATGCACCTATGCTCATGAAATGAGCATTTGTCTTGTCTTTGTTTTAGTGAAAATAGAAGAAAGACAGCCACAGTTCTGTATATCTGTTGTACATTTCCCAAGTGAAAATAAACATCAGTAGTACATTTTCCACTGTGTACTGAATAATGTAGTGAACTTTGGTGCTGTCACACGGAAAGCCTTCAAGCTAAATTTTTATGCCATTTACTTGAACATCTCTTGATGAATGGACTAAATAAAAACAATCCAAAATATTTGAATATCACAACAAATACACGTATTAAATGTAAGATTTTTTCTCTTCTGTGTGTCATTTCTGTGTGGGTTTGAAAATAACAGAGAACTGAATTGACCACTGTATTTTGAACAATAAATGTAAGTGGCAGGTAGCTTGGTAGGTGGATGGATGGATAGTTAGTAGGTGGGTGGATGGATGGAAGGATAATAGGAACATGGATTGATAGGACAGTGACAGGACAGGACAGGACAGGATAGGATAGGGAAAGGAAAAGGATAGGATAGGATAGGATAGGATAGGATAGGATAGGAAAGGATAGGATAGGATAGGATAGATAGATAGGATAGGAAAGGATAGGAAAGGATAGATAGGAAAGGATAGGGTAGGGTAGGATAGGATAGGATAGGATAGGATAGGATAGGATAGGATAGGATAGGATAGGATAGGATAGGAAAGTATAGGATAGTAGGTAGGGTAGGGTAGGGTAGGATAGGATAGGATAGGATAGGAAAGGAAAGGAAAGGAAAGGAAAGGGTAGGATAGGATAGGATAGGATAGGATAGGATAGGATAGGATAGGAAAGGAAAGGGTAGGGTAGGATAGGATAGGATAGGAAAGGAAAGGATAGGATAGGATAGGATAGGATAGGATAGGATAGGATAGGATAGGATAGGATAGGTTTGGAGGATAGGATAGGATAGGATAGGATAGGATAGGATAGGATAGGATAGGATAGGATAGGATAGGGTAGGGTAGGGTAGGGTAGGGTAGGATAGGATAGGAAAGGATAGGCAAGGATAGGATAGGGTAGGATAGGATAGGAAAGTATAGGATAGGATAGGATAGGATAGGATATGATAGGATAGGATAGGGTAGGGTAGGGTAGGGTAGGGTAGGATAGGATAGGATAGGATAGGATAGGATAGGATAGGATAGGAAAGGGTAGGGTAGGGTAGGGTAGGATAGGATTGGAAAGGGTAAGATAGGAAAGGATAGGGTAGGGTAGGGTAGGATAGGATAGAATAGAACTTTATTGATCCCTTGGGAGGGATCCCTCTGGGAAATTAAGGATGGTAGGTAAGTAGATAAAAGGATGAATTAATTAATAGTGGATAGGTAGGTGGATGGACAGATGATTAGCAAGGGCAAGTAAATTGATGGTTGGGTGGGTAAATGGATGGTACGTAGGTGGATGGATGTGTGGATAGCTGGGTGACTGGATTGATGGATAGAAAGACAGGTAGAGTGGACATATGGAACCACAAATATGAGCATCTACATTTAAGCACACCCAAATGTATAACATTTTAACAAATATATACTGAGTTTGGGAAGATGAATTAACAGACAACGAGAGAGAGAGAGAGAGAGAGAGAGAGAGAGAGAGAGAGAGAGAGAGAGAGAGAGAGAGAGACAGATTGCAGCTTCAAAGATCACATGTAGTGAATATACTGCCAGTGCTTGAGGAGTTCCGAAGAGATGAATGGAGTGCAGCATAACATCAGCACTCTGACCCTGAAGATCAGAGAGGGGCATGTAATCATCTATAATAGTTTGTCCTGCATAGAGTTGTTATCAGTGCACCTACAGGATTAAGCAAAATTGAAGCTTAAATTTTAGAAATGTAGGCCAATTGTGTGGGATGTTTTCATAGTTTGATGTACTTTTATTCACCAAAAAATTAGAAAGGTATTTATAGGAGACAGCCACACATGACACATATTATTTTCAGGAGATCCTAGGCTCCTCAAATTTGCCATCATTGAAGAGAATGAAGAGAATTTAAATATTGTATGAATTTGACCCTAGATTTTTGTGTTTTGTTTTGTTTATTTATGAGGACTAACAAACATTTTACATCTCAGAAATCTGGATGGAAATTGATCATGAGTGTTTTTGAGTTTTTCTAGTTTTTGATTAATTAATTATAATATTGACAAGTTTATTTATAATAATAATAAGCTCTTCAAAATACACAGCAGAGGTCCAAAAAAAAAGTATTTTATTATGTTTATTATTTTTTCTCTAATGGTAATAGGCCTGGATGTCAGTTGTAGGAAAAGTCTTAAAATAATATAGGAGCTATACATGATTTATAGCTTAAGTAAATAGTATATTCATACTATGATATATATGATATTCATGATACCAATATTTTAGTTTCAGCTCCAGTACAAAGTGTAAGACCATAATGCTCAACACAAACACATCTTGTCTGTACACCAAGAGCTGATCTCCTGGACATTGATTAATGGTAGTCTTGGTCTAAATTGCACTGAAAAGGTGAATTATTACTGGAAATTCTTTTAGTCAAACTTTCATCTGGATCTAGTTCCAAAACCTGTTTCCAAATATTTGGAATGAACACAAAAAAAAGAACAATTTTTTACAGCTAAATAAATTTTTTATTCAGTTTCTTTTTATCAATATCAAACACTTCAACTAAAAATCCATAAAATATTTAAAGGTTCTTTAGGTAATTGTTTAGGGTGACTTCCACAACACGGCTTCAAAGAACCAGAACCCTGTTTGAGCATAAACTTTGCCTTTCTGTGACAACAGTCTTAGCCACTCCATCACCATGTTAACTGTGTCCTGTGTGCCAACGTCTCTCCTCTCTTCTCCTCCCATCACATCTCTCCTCTTCTTGCATTTACTTCTCTCTCCTCCTGACCCTTTCCACAACAAAGGGACCTTTTGTTCCTTAATTACCTTGGGCAGATCCTCCTCAGCCACAGCTGCTCAGGGCTATAGCACTTAACATACTCTCTGAAATAGTCCTCACCTTATCTTTTTAACAATAATTAATAACATTCAATTTGAGCTTGCTTTATGTGGGATCTGATAGGAAAAATATGCCAACTTAAGGTTGTCAACTACACCTCCATTCTCTTAAATCCTTGGCTTCCACTAATGTCACAGAAGACTTCAATATTGCCACCTGATAAAAAAAAACCAAAACTCAAATCCATTAACCGAGCTTGCTCAGCCTGATTAACCTAACCTCAAATCAATGAACTTTCTTGCTCAGTCTGAAGTCTTAAATGAAACTTTTACTGCTCTTCTCCTGAAATAGTGATATGAGTGAGCAGAAAGTAAATTCTCATCAATATCAGATGTATCCAAGGCCTGTTTTCTGTGATTAACACCAAAGTGATAGTCCCTGTCAGCCACACTGTAACGGTTGTTTGTGCGAAGTAGAGGATTTGATACTTCTCATTATATTTACAGTCTATAGACACTGGTCAGCATACACAATCAGTTGACAGTTTGAAAACAACTGCTGGAATTTGGTTCCTTTTTCTGGATTAATGTTTGTGTAAACTCAGTTTAAAGTCTTTTTTTAACAGTTGTTTGGTAAAGGTTCTTTGTAGACAAGACAGCTCAAAAAGTTGTTAAGTTGTTCTTTGCCTGCCAAGACAGTGTAATATAAAAGCAGTGTTCAAGAAAACAGCATATTGTTATCTAAACGTTGGATCATTTTTCCAGGTAGAAGAGCATGTTATAGGAATGTTCAGCTGTGGTAGGACAGGAAGGCCAGTCTGTAACTTTACAAAAATAATGAATCAAGAATGTTCTGAAAATGTGTGACATAATAACGGTTGGCTTCACAGTGTTACTTGGATGTTTCTCACACAACGTTTCCAGTGTTTGAAAAAACAGCATTAAAACACTGAAGTAACTTTCCCAATACTACACATACAACACAGTACATTAATTACATTACTTTTTGAAATAGGTCAAATGTGAGAAGCTCATATTCAGTTGTGAGAATAAACAAATTAATGTAAAAATGGAGAAAACGTTTCAGAAAACTGAATGTTTAAAGACCAAAAATCAAAACTTTCTGAACATTCATTTAATGGCCTACTTATCAAAAAACATTACTTTTGTTTTTATAATTGTACAAACATTTGCTAGATTCTTTGGAAAATTCAGAAAGAGTACAAGGGTGATTGTCCACTTCAAGAAAGCTTACTCAAAAGGTTGTAGCATATAGTAAGAAGACCAAAATTTTAGAAATGCCATTGAAGACTTTATTTTGGTGTACACCTGGTTGAATAAAAAAATCTAAACTTTCACAGGCTGAAATTCACCCTCCTCTTCACCTTCCTTAAAACAGTAAACTTAAACTTCTTTTGAAAAATGAGTAAATTCACACATGCAAACTCTAAGTTACACTTAGTAATCACTAAGTGTGATTACTATGCCTGGCCAACATTAGCTGGTAGGTCATGACACTGGTGATCTTTTGTCAACATATTTGGGAGCATCATGGCCCAGTAACCTTCAGAGCATATCATAAACACAGTCATCGGAGGGATTCCTCATTTATTCCTACCCTTCCTCTAATCCCTTTAATTACTGCCTTACTCGATGCTAATGTTATTCACGATTAGTTGGTATTATGCTAATCTCCGACCCACATTCAGCCCGAAACACAGGAGCATCATCTGAAGGCCAGATTGCTTGGAGGTTGCATACGAACTGACATCAGTCCCCCCAGCTGTACAGAGCAAGCCAGACAGGAGGACACGGAGAAATAAGGGTGAGGAAACGTCAAAAAGAGTGTGTGTGTGTTGGGGGGGGGGGGTCATAATAGTCTACCTTAATGAACAACTGTTGGCAACAAGGATTAGTGATAAATACAGGTTTCCTGTCTGATAGTCCACCCCAGCATCTGCTCGCCTGGGTACATTTCATATCGTCTCTACAGTGTCTGGTCCCATGTGTCTGGCTGGTTAGCATTTCAACCAGCAAAATTGCTTTGATTGCATACGCACCTGTGAGTCTAAACTCACTTCAGCATTCCACAGGTGAGTCCTCATCTGACCTGCTGCCTTATTAACTACCAGCACGCATTCATCCCACACATGCCAAACTGGCCTGAGTTTAAAGCTCATTTAATCAGTGTAATGTTTTGATATGATATGGACCACTGCATGTGCAACTGTTAACACAATTGGAGATGTCATACATGTAACAAATTTAAATAGCTTCAAGAGACAACACTAAATATGAAAATAACAATTTTCTCTCTTTTTTGATGAATTATTATTATTTAACTCTGTTTGAATATTTATAAGATATTGTTTCATCTTTAAAAAGGACAGAGAAAAATACAAAATACTATTTTCAATTATTTTAAATAAAAAAAAATACTTTTTTATAAAAAAATTAAATTTACAAGTTTTACTTAAAAATAAAATATACTTTCACTACTAATTAATTTGAGAAATTTTATTGCACATAAAAGTTATTTAGCTTAATACTAATGAAATAATAAGTGAAATAATAATAAATAATAGTGATTTTTCAAGTTCATGCTATAGAAACGGAATTCTCCTCTCTAGAAAGTCCAGGAATGTTCTAATTTTGCAGGATTATTTTAGTCTGCATGCATCAAAAAACTGCCAACAGCAATTTGTTCTCTAACACATCTTGCACATTTTGTATAACATCCCAGTTGGACTTTTCCAATAGTTGCTAAAACCGGCTCCTACACTTGATCAAGAAATGTTCTACCTTGAGTGGAACTTTTTAGTGTGTCTTTAAAGGAATAGAAGGATCAGAGTTAGTCTGGGGAAAGTTCTACACTTTCAGCCTTTGAGAAAGGCAGCACTTGTTAAAGTGTAAAAAAGTGAAGAAGCAAAAGTGGGGGAAAAAAGTTGGTGTGGACTTTTGAGATAATAATTAATATTCATAGTAGAGCGAGAGCCAGCAGTAGCTTCATTCAGGGCAAGAACCCAGACAAGAGCCCATTGTTCAGCAAGCGGGGAAAAATGGACAAACAGAGAGAAAAATGTCAGCAAGTGCAGAGCTGGACCACCATCTCAAGTCTCCACATTCAGAGGCAGCAGGAGTGTAACAAGAAGCCAGTGTGGAGAAGACTCTGGAGCAGAAACGCCGATGGAAAACCCGTTTGCGGGCAAGTAACCGTGGGAGGGAATTCCACCGTGGAAGTAAGGAGAAGACTTGGATTTGACATTCTTCTTCTCCAGTTCTCAGACTTCTCGATAACTTTGAACCAGGGTTGGTCACTGCATCTCCAAAAGTGCTGAGGATCTGAAAGGGTTTGCTATGGCGCTGAGTAGTTGATTAAGGTATGATCTATAACCTGTCACAGTCCCACCAAGTGCTTTCTGCTGACCTAGGAGAGTTTGAGTGGAGTTCCCCGAGACGGTGTTAACCTCCTGACAAGCAGCCAAGCGCACGGGTTACGACCTGCCTGACCCTAGAAACACCCCCTGGCCCCTTCACACACTCCACTGAGCAACAACACACAAGGCAACATCTGAAGAGGGGTCGCAAGAGAGGTGAGGAGAAGTTCAATGTCAAATGGGAGGTCTGCCAAAGAGACTCACATCAGCCACAAATGTAGAACTCAATGTTTTAAGCCAATTCAGCTGCTGGAGGAACAGGAATTATATTACATTCCAAAATAAAATGGTAAAGTTTTTGCAAACTTGTAACCCTAACCTTTTCAACTTGGTCTCAACACATGCAGCGAAGTGCTCTGAAGGAGGAGTTATCTGGCCCTAAGTCACCAGGCGAGAAAAAAAGTTGAGTAAGGGAAAAAAAAAGGAAAAAAAAAAAAGAAAACGCCAAACTTACCATCCACCAGGTCCTGGCTGTCATGTCATAACATAGCTGCCATTTGATGGAGCTGTCTGCTGTTTTCCCAGCCATTGCCCTTTCAGTAGCTTTCATCAGGAGCAGCTCAGGAGCAGATAACACACCTAATCAAGCCTTCATCAGACGCCACACTCGCCGCCTCATGTAGGCCAATCCTTATCACACTGCATTATGGGAAAAACGCACACACATACTCAGCCCCGTGCACGAGCGATGACTCCAGCCTCCGCTGCTGCCTATAATGACAGGATCAGGATCTGGATCCCTCTCTCTCTCTCACACACATGCACACACACACACACACACACACACACACACACACACACACACACACCCCTCAGCCATGGCTTTAATTTTTTAAGCAGTGTAGAATAGGAGCATGCTTCTTTTAGGACACCCTGAGGAGTGCAGCAAGTGTGTGGCCGGTCAGGGGGCTTTTGTGAGAAGACGCCATACAAACTTTATTTGCATTCTTGTCTATTGTATATTGTTTGACTTGTGATTTGAACACCCCAACACCACCCCCACCCCACCCCTTCGAGACACACACACACACACATACACAAACACACACACACACACACACACTTCAGCCCCCCTCCTATGACACCACCCCTTGTCAATGAGGGGAGGCCCAAATAGGAATTAATTTCCCCAAACAAAGACCAGGGAGTTTCATAGACATTAGAGCTAGGCACGGTTCAGATATCACAGACTGCATACGTGGTGGGGCGGGGTGGGGGGAGTGAAGGTACGGCAACCGAGACTGAGAGAGAGAGGTGCACAGGTATTCCCACACTTACCTTCATGCTATAACGAGGAGAATTCGTATTTGTAGATTTTTTTATTTGCTCATTTTCTCCACCAGGACTGCAGTGTTCATAAGACTTAATGCTATTTATGAAGCACTGCAGAAACTCAACATAAACATCTGAACAGCAAAAAGGCCTGTGGGGCAGCATCACAGATGGAACACAGGTGTATTACACATTTCAAACATCTTTCAGCTTTCAAACTAATGATCTGTTAATGTGTTTCCTGCTGTATTTCCACTCATTACCATGTTGATGTGCTGATGTTTTATAAAGACATCTTCTGCATATGCCTTTTTAAAGGAAAAACCTAATTAAACACACACAAAAAACAGATATCTTCACTGTCTCACAATATGCCTCAACATTTTCTAAACATTTTATAAAAATAATAGACAAATTGTCTTTCTATCAAAATTGCTTAATTAGCCTTTGCAATTTTAGGCCCATTTTGGGGGATTTTTTTCTTTTATTCACCAAAAACTTAAATAGTATTTATTGGAGACATTCACTCATACCAGGTATTGTTTCGGTACTTTCAGGAGATTTCTTTACTTAAGAATTCTACTTGTGGTCCAAATAAAATAAAAGAAACCCCCAATTATCCTTTATCATTTTCGTTATTTATGTATGTATCAGTATTATGTCTTCTCAGGAATTTTATTCTCAAATTTGAACACTGTGGGCAAAAAAGAGAGCAAACAGCCCCTCCCTTTTCATTTTCCACTATAACCCAGTATTTGAGTCACTGATGTCATTAGCCCCACCCTCTCTGGCTGATCAGTCAGAGTTTGCATGCAGGCTGAGCATGTACAAGTGGACAGAGCAGTAAACATGCACTCGAAGCTGCTATGGCATTTAAGCTGGAATTTAATTGAGCTGGAAATTGTGAATTTGAGGTAGATTTCTCACTGAAAACATAATGATGAGAATGAAAAATGAAGCCGAGAAAACGAAATGCAACTGCCTGCAAAGTGTGCATCTTGGGTTCTGAAAGTTAAGTCAATAAATTTACTCGACTGTTTTTAGTATTGCTTGTTTGTCAGTTTGATATTACTTTTCTAGCAGGATGTCTTCTGATTCTATTCTGACAAAGATATCAATCAAATGAATCTTTACGCTACCAAAATTAACTCTTGCATTGGTGACCCCACTTGACACCAAGAATGCCTTCTGTCCCTTTTAACTGTGTGATCCGAGCAGCTGCTTTCAGTTATCTACTGTTTTTACTGCTGGACTGGTGAACAAGATACAGTTCATACACACCACTTGAATGTAACACAAAAAAACACTTGAAAAACACTTGAAAAAAAACACAAAAAAGGGTCATCTCTCTTCAACTCTACTGCCGTCCAATTGGATTTGAAAACATGCTCCTTAACTTACTGAAGCTCTCAGTATTCCTGCCTCACCTCACCAACCAATGTAACTCTACTGAAGTGAACTTGGTATGCAATATTAATCTGAAACACCATTCATTTCTTCACTTGCAGCAGTTGTGTATCTGACTATGCAAACTGGGATAAATGCTAGTTAGGTTACTTCAAGGTTGAAGCTTAATTAACACATTTAAGTGCAAACCTCATAAAACAACAGCAAATGGCTCCCAAGTGGTACAACTGTATAAGTGTTGGCCCTATTACCAGAATCCCATAGTGATGCCAAAGTCATTGAGTCCAGGAAAGCATAATCAACCTCACTCTGTAGGTAGATGCCCTTCCCTCCACCCCATCACTCAGCAGAATGCTAATCAACCATAAGAATCTGCTAGCTGACATTACAGAACTGGCAGTTACCAGTCTCCTCCAAGTGTGTTGAGCTGTCCAATGATGGTGAGGTAGTAACAGATGCGATTGGCAAACATCACAAGCCTTTTCCTCTAATAAACGTGGCATCATCTTATAGGGCAAGAAAAATCTAGTTTTTGGGAATTGTCAGTGATGTTCATTACATTAAATTGTTAAATTAGTTTCAATGAAACTGAAAATGTAAACGAAATGGTCAAGTTCCATAAAATTACAGTACTAGAGTTTTTTTTTTAAGAGTGCATGAACCAATGGAGCCAGAGCTCCCATCAAATTTAAATAATGTGTTGTGTTGAATTGCATTACAGTGCATGAACTTTGTCTCTGTGTCATCATTAGAGTTGCCTGCAGACATCCCAGCTTCCAAAACTAATCTCAGGGAGGCAGCACCAAGCAACGGGATGTCTGTTGGTGGAGCTTACCAACAGAGAGGTTGACAACCTTGCCCTCCACGTGATTATCTAGGGTTTGTTTCCCCATCAAGACAAACATACCACACTAAATCCCTTGCACAACACATCTAATGCTACAGTCGCTTACCTGTGTGACATGATTGAAATGTATGTCACTTCAGATAAGAGCATAAGCCAACAGGACATGCATAACCTTGTAGCAAGACACAAAATCAAATTGTAAATTTTGTGAACCATTACACTCAATTCACTCTCCTTACAGCATCATATCAAAATGCTCATGAAAGAAAGCAGCTATTGTCCACTTTAGATTTGAGGTTTGTGAAACAAGTGTATCACTTGTGAAAGGCACTTGTGTAAAGATGCAGCTGCTTCACTGAAGGCAGATTAAGCTCAGCAGGGCTGACTAGCACCTCAACTCCACATGCTTTCCTAGGCTTATCCTAGATCTTTATCCAGTTAGAACATTGGTTAGGTTGAAGGTGTTGCTTGTGCGTCTCCTAAAGCCATCTGACAGATCTGTTCATTTAGGGTTTAACTAAGAAGGATCTCTGAGCCTTAGTCTGAAAACAGGAGTCACTTCCATCCTTGGCGCAGTACTTCTGAAGAGGTGTTCGAAATACAGCTTCACAATAAACTGTACTAAAAATATAAGTTATACAAAAACAAAAGGTTAGTGCAATTAATGAGTTGATCAATATGAGAAACAAATCTCATGTTTGTTCAGTAATGAGAAAGAGACAGGTTATTAAAAAGCAGGGTTTTATCAAAATGTCCTCCAGTATTTGCTATGGTGACTCCCAGTGATAGTGTAGTGGTCCTGGATGCACCCCTACCATGCATATTTCAGAGATTCCCTGCTCTCAACACAACTGATTCAACTAATTTGCTCATGATAAAGTCCTTTCAGAGTTGCAGGGCATGTAAAAGCTAAAACATGCAGGACAGGGTTGCTTGCAGGACCAATGTTGTGAAACACTGTACTCGTGCATCTCATGTTCATTTGTGTTCATGGTTTCATTCAAAAAGTTCGGTTCATTACATGTGAAGTGATATTTCATATAGTTTTGTTTAACTTTTGATCAGTATGGCTTATAGCTCACGCAAATCAGAAATCCAGAATCTCTCTCAAAGGTAAGTTTTATTCTCCTATCACCGCACACACCTTCTGGCAACTTTTGACAGAAATGTTCAATGGCTTACATACAAGCACATGCATGCACACACACAAGCATGTTCACACACACAAGCATGTTCACACACACAAATACACACACAGACACACACAGACACACACACACACACACACACACACACACACACACACTAAACACTAAACACTTCAGGAACATGTAACCACTAATGTGCTTTTAACAGGTTTAGGTAAATGCGCTAAAGTCATGTACCTAAAAGTCCAAATCTTTCCAGGAAGCTGCAGAAAGCCACAGCATAGCCTGCTCCTTTATAACTGGCTTTTGTTAATAGCATTGTTTATAGCTGAGAGTAAAGCAGTCTTTTCCCATATATGTGTCGATAAATAGCACAACAAAGAGCAACTCTGTTGCAGCACCTAACAAAATCTACTCTTTAAAGAGGTCAATTGATGTGATGTCTGTGATTACCTCATTAAAGGCTTATAATTTTACTGTATCTTGTGTGATATATTGAAAGTGTAAGAGCATCGGTAACATCTGACCTGCATTTGACTATCTAGCTAAGGATATTTCTGAACGAACAGCAAGTCATTCAGACTTTTTTTATGTCACTCTGGATAAGTGCAACTGACAAATTCAGTAAATGTAAATGTAAATGCAAGTGTCACAAAAATATACACATTCACATGAATCTCATAAACCTCTAAAACAATATTCAAAGCAGCCAATAAGGATAGAGGTGGGTGGGATGTTAATGGAATCTACAGGTGTGAGGGTAGGGGGTGCATTTTGTTCCCAGGATATTGCATATGATCTGCAGATGTCAGGGAGTCACCAGTATGTGGGATAGTCACGTGTCCTCTGGGAGACATGAGATATCAGAATGTATTACTTCCACTGGCAGCTAAATAGCTCCCAACACATGATGCTCCCACCACCATGCTTAACATTTGGTACAGTGTTCTTGGGGATGAATGCCCCATTTTTACCCTCAGAGCCATTGTGGCAATGTAATTTATGTCTGCTCTGATCATAAAACATACAGAAACTTTATTGTCTAGCTTGAAGGTGAGGATTTTGGAGCAAGGGTTTCATTCTTGGATGGCAGCCTCTATGTCCATTACATAATAAAACTCACTTGACTGTAGACAGATACACTGGTGTTCCAACAGTGCCATTCATGTCAGTAATGAGTTTATGTAAGCTGCATACTGCAACCACAACAGTGTATTAAGTCTGTTACAGTCTGTAATTCAAATGGACATAGAGAGCTTTGGAAAAGGTCACATAAATATAAATGACCACTGTTTCTAGTAAAAACAAACAAAGAAACAAAAAACCAACAAACCACAAACATCATAAGTGGAAGGTGATAAATGTGTAGTATACAATCTTTAAAAATAAATGTACCAAAAAGTGTTGCAGAAGAAGCACCATTTTAGTTCCCTAGTGAATCTTTAAATTATTTATTTAATTTGATGAGACTTGATTTGAATCCTAAAACCTTTTGAACATGTAAAGAACTTCCACATAATTCAAATAAGTCAACTGTATGTCCAGTCTAGAAATTTTCTGAGAACATGTAAAACTGAATCTGGACGTGTACTCCTCATCCCACTCCTTCTGCATTATGTTTGGTTCTCAGACACACTAACAAACAAGAGTCTACATTTGCGCTTCTGACATTTAGAGAAGTGCGCGTCAAACCTGCCTCCCAAGCCTGCGTAGTGGGACTGAAGGGTGAATGCCAGCTTTGTGCCATGTTTGGGACGCTCTTTGTAACCTATCCAGAGCGTTTTCCCTCGGCCGCACATTCCCAACCTCCACCTCCTCCCAGAATGTTCCCGCCAGCAGCTGCTTCCCTCCACGTGAATTGTGGGATTGTGTGAGACTGTCCTGCAAGTCGAGGGCGCACTGCGACTGGCATTCAAGGGTCGAGGTGGCATTTCACAAGGCACAAGAGTGGCCAAAAGAATACCTTGAGTGTTGTCCCCCTCAGGATTGTGTTGTTCTTCTCATTTTCTGGAATATTTATCACATTTCTACAGGGATCCAAATGGGTCAACTGTATCTGTAAACACTTCAGACCTTTAAAATATATATATATTCCAGGACTCTTTATTCTAAATATAAACATGTAAATTAAATGAAATGCTTGGATATATAATTGGTTGTTTGCATTGATATAAAATCCCTGGCACCCAAAAGGGTTCCGTTATCATTCAAAAAAACCCTTTTGTTTTCATAGAGTGCATGATTTGAGTATCTTTACAATATTACAACAATAATATTCTCTTTTCAGCTAAAACATGGTTACATCATTAATGTAGGACCTCTAATAAAACAGAGCATTGTAGAGAAATTCCTTTTTATCTAAACACTTTAAAAAGAGGTTTTTTAAGGGTTAATTAGTGAAGAAAATGGTTCTATATAGAATGATGGACACTGATGAATTCTTTCATCATATTCTTCAGAGTAATGGAGAATGTGTTAGAGAAGGTTCCATACAGCACCAAAAATGGTTCTACTATATGTAGACGCTTGACATTCTGACAAAACAATTCTTTTTGTGATATATAGAATCTTTTTCAAAAAGGTTCTATATTAAACCATCAACAGCACATTCATCAATCAATCTTAAATTCAATTTAGAGACATTTTCTTTAATAAAGAACCATTAAATAACTCTCAGTTTTATATGTGTAGAATACACACGCGCCGTTTTTATCATTAATACCACCTCCTTCTTTCTACACTCATTGTCAGCTTTTTCAACTCTATTTACCATACATGTTCACTGTGTAGTTCTAGAATTAATTTAGTCTGTAGTCCATCTGTAGTCAGTCTGTAGTCCAACAACAGAGCTGGTATTGTTTGGGTGTTGGGTAATTCTCAGCACTATGGCATTAATATGGTGGTGATGTGTTAGTAGTGTGTGTTGCACTGGTACATGTGGATCGGACACAGCAGAAGTTTTCAAACCCCTCAGTGTCACTGCTAAACTGAATCCACCAACCAGAATATCCAGCCAACACTATTATGTGGGCAGGATCCTGCAGCTACTGATGACCAACACAAACTCTGATGAGATTCTATTGCTGACTACAAAATGCTGCTGTATGATGATAGACAATGACTGTAGAAACACTGAGGTGGTCAGAATGTTATGTTCATAAAGGTAAAATAAATAAAAATAAAATAAAGTAAAAAAAATAAAGTCTGAAAAAAATGTTCTCTTTGGGTACACTCTCATAAATAAAGGGTTCTATTTTTTTTAAATAACCTTTTAACCAGGTAAGTTGTCGTAGTTCTAAACAGAACATCATGAATTTGACAAAATATATCTTTACCAAAATCTCATTACAAAATATTACAGAATAATAAGCATCAAGTAATGAACTTGTAACCAAGTCAGAAATGAGTAGACACAGCATTTCACATCAAACTGCACTGAATGAGCTAAAAAGCAATTCTGTCTATGCTAACTGTAGCATATGAAAATATATAACAATGCGTTCATTTATTGTTACCATCCTCTCATCTGCTAAAATCACAGGAAAAGAAGCCTCACTATGTGGCCCAAAAACCACTGATCCACTTAAAAGGTCTATTTTACTGTATTGCATAAATGTTCACATACATACTATACTCACTTTGCCCATGCAGATCAATACATTTCCTCGTTTTGATTGGATTAGGATTATTTTCCCAGACTCATTTTAATTGGATTCTTACTCTCTTCCAGTCAAGTATTTGTTGCGCTTTACATGGAAAAATCAATACGCCAATCAATACGCTGAATAGCTCGGAAGTGCTGAAGTCTTTGGTGCAGATGCTATGAAGAACTGGTGCATTGATCCAAGCAGGCCAGACACCTGCCACAAGTCAAAGACCAATCCAACACTTTCTGTTTTTATGGACCTTAGGGCTGTTCAGAGACCTTGGCCTTTAATTCTTTTTTTAAGAAGGTCTAGCTATGGCCTACGGGGAACTGTTAAAGAATGAAAAGCTCGGATGATTATTTCTCCTTTAATATTACACTGATTGCACTGGGACTACATATTTACTCAGCCAACAGCACTGTATGACATGCGTTAAATAGAGTTGCTTTTCTTTTTATTTAAATTTTGTGTGGACCTACTTCATTTTTAGCAGTCAAAGACATGTTGTCATGTAATCATCCCATCTATCTTATCATTTAGTGTCACAAGGGCCTGTAAGGACCCATTGAACTACTGGTCTGAGAGCTCCCTTACTGGAGTATGCTAAGCACTCAACTCATATACAGGAACATGTAGATTTATTAGTTTATGAACCATGTACCCCATATACATATACAACTTCCTGGAAAACCAGAAAAACTCTAAAACGAGAATTTATCCAATCATTTTGTTCCAACCACAGGACACAAATAATGCACGGACACATCATATACCGAGAGGGTTCTACCTGTGCAACCCACTGTTGTGCTTTGACAAGATACATCCTCACAAGAGAGCAACATGTAAAGATTTGAATGTACTGCGGGGTTCCTCATCTAGACTTTGGATTAATTTAGGCCCATATGGAATGGACAAAAATCAGAGCGCTTGTCTGCAACTAATTGCCTACAAACAATATCGGAAGATTTGCTGTTAATCCCAGTCTAGCGCTGCTGGCATCTTCAGACTGCAACACCACCAATCATATTGCTAATAGATGCGTAAAATGGATATCATCCCACATATCACTCCTATAGGCACTGCTCTTATTCCATCTTTTGTTTAGCCAGATGTCCAATCCTGGACCAATAACAGGTGGCCATTTGTATAATTAGGCCAGTGTACAGCAGATTTAAGGAACAAAAATAAATTCTGACAGACTATTTGCATATTTTATGATGGAATTAACCAAACAAATATGTAAAAAAAAAAATAGGTGTTACTAGGATATTCATTGCGATTTATTTATTGTTCTGATGGGTGTACACAACATGTGACTCATGAACAGACAGTGCCTGACATGCATGTAGCCATCTCAGTTAAATTGTTTAATTACAAAATCCATGATCCATGATCTTCTGGAGATTCTAATTTGCACACAAATGACCACCTGTCACTCCACGGAAAAAGAAGACATCTGCTTTGGGACAATAGGAGGAGAACAATGGGGGTTAATTGACTCCAGTCATAACATGTGTGTGTATATGTTACGGGGGAACATGGTTAAGGCATTTAGAGAGTACCAGACAAATCAGGCATGAATCTCCACAGAATGAGGGGAATTCAAACACAAACCAGGCATGACCCGCAGCATATTCGAGGCATACTGTAACAAATCCCCATTTCACATCAATGATGGGAAGTCAGCTTCATATGACAGACAGTCTTTGAAGCCATTAACAGGGAATGGCAGATTATGATCTATGGCCTGACAATGTGTACTGCTCATCGCTTACTATCAAGTACAAAGCCTGATAAATGTATTCGAATTGTTTTGAAATGGGCCAGGAATAATTACACACTCTTAAATAATAAGGATTATTTAAGAAATCCAATGCAACGTCTGTGGCATTGCACAACAATTAAAGGAGCTTTATTTTTGAGTCTGCAGAAAGAATTTCACTGCAAAATGTTTATATTCATAAGGACTCGTAACCCTGAAACATAATGAATGTGAATATGCATTGTCAAAACAGCATCAATGTTGTAACCCATAGTGATTCAACTTTCAAAATGAAGATAACAGTGCTGGAATACATAATTTAAGAACTAAACCTGTTCATGTCAGCTAGTGTAACCCAGGGTGGTCCGACTTTTGAAATGAACACCATCAGCCGTCCATAATTTAAAAAACTCTCCTGTTCTGTCCCATCGCTGAAACCCCCAGTACTTAAACTTTCCAAATGAGCACAACATTGTCTGAATAAATCATTTAAAATGCACCCCTGAAAACTTCCCCTCATATGACCCACAGTGATGCAGCCTCCTAAATGAAGTCTAGCTAAGGCAAGAGAGACAGCCTTGTGTTTATTTGGAGGTCAGGCTCACGCTCCGAGTGTCCTGGGAGGAAAGAGAGTAACATTAAAGACTTTCAGCCAAGAGTCTTTCTTTTTCTTTCTTCTTTAGAGGGCGAGGTGGCCCTGCCATGACACAGGCAGTCCTTTGGGGCGGCTCAGGAGAGGTACGAGTGACTGTCACTCAGAGGAAGAATAGGGAGCAGTGGGGAGCCGGTCAACACAGACAGCGCCCGTCATTCACACCGCCACACGGAGGAGGACACACACCGAGACGATCAACACACAACCCCCGCCCTGAACGGACAGCATCAGGGCGGGAGGCATCCGACCGTGACCGAGGAAAGAGAAGGGGGGGTGGGGTGGGGTTTGGGTGGGGGGGGTGCAATTTTAGGGGGCTTTTGTCAGAGCTCAACAAGATTTAATGTGAACAATGACAAGACAGGCGACTTGAAGGTAAAGATATACATGAGTGGATGAGTTCTGAGCTTTGCAGACATTACTTTGGAACTAATAAGAACTACATTCTACAAAATACACAATAAGAAAATAAAGTACTGAAAGTAATGAAAAATCCTTTTCTCTAATCTTAATGTTTTGTACCAGTTGAGGTACTGTTATGTACCAAAAGTCCAAAACTGTACCTCTAAGGGTACATTTATGGAAGATTTACCTCAGAGCACAAAACAGTACCTGCATTTTATCTGTGTTTTGTGTGCAGTAACATGCAAATACATGTCAAAGTATGGGCAAACTATCTAAGTTTTGCACCCCGGCTCATGCTAGTTGCCATCAGTAGCCGGAGTCAGACAGAGCAAAACTGGCCACGCGCTCTCATCACATCTAGCGTGATGCTGGTGGGAATTCATTGGGGACCTGGCCGAGCACATTGGCTGCCTAACAATGATGCAGTTCTGGCAGTTCAAAAAGAGACACTAGCTGGCTTTGGAGGAGGTATGCGCTTGTCTTCGATCACAAAGTGTCCAAGACAGTCCTAACAGGTTTGGGTAACTGGCACTTCTAAACTGGGGAGGGGAATTTAGATCAAATATAAAATATAAAAATTAAAAAAAATTTATCACATGAATAGAAAAATGTTCAGAATTTGCTGAAACAAACTGAAACAAAACCTTTAGTAATGACACCCCCACAGATTTGCTCTTCTTGTTGTCAGCAAATATTTTCAGCATTCTTCGATTCATGTTAGTGAAAGGATGCATGTGCTAGTTGCTATGGGCTGGGGACCACCAGTGGGCCATGAAGCACTCTCTAGTGTTCCCCATGCCCACGCTTAGGTGGAGACAGTAGACCATGCTTGGCTATTAACAGCACTTTGAATAATAAAAGTTTCTGTGAAAAAAGTATTTAATATAAGTGAAACCTGAGATAAATGTTATATAACAATTAAAAGAAATGCGCAAATTACATTGCAGTCGCAAGTGTCGCAAAACAAATTAAACTCTATAAGTTTGAGACAATGCAGCCGCAGGCATCTGCACATATAATGTTTTGTTTTCTTATGGACTGTTGCTTTCTAGTGATGAAGCGGTGGGTCATGAAATGCAAAAGACTGAGAACCCCTGTTTTCCTCATGATTGTACTTGTGTGTGCTAAACTAGACATGGTATTCCTACTGTATTAATAGTAAATTACTGATTACTGAATTTCTGATTTTCTTGAACTATAAACCATATCAATTAAGTAAAAAAAAGACTTGCAATATTTATTTTTACATGTAATGAAACATACCTTATAAATAACCCTTTGAATTAAATTAAGAACAAAAATTTATCATTGTATTTTTTTGAGCTGCACTAGGTGGAGTTAAGATCATTTTACTGTGCTCAGTTTTTAAAAGAAATATTTTAACATGGATTTCAATATAAATTAATGGGTATTGTGCCAACTTTAATTGTTAATCATCAAAGTAGAAACAACCCAGGTGGCCTCTTGCATTCAGAAAAAAACAACATATCGCACTACGTCATTTTAGAAGAATGAACTTGAATAATGAACATGCCTGTTCCAGTAAGTTCAAATAAGGTAGTGAAGGGGCAGAGGTTTACTAGAACTAGGTCTTTCTGGCCCAGATGCCACCTTTCAGCAGGGCACATGCACACACACACACACACACACACACACACACACATCCAATGAATTGTTCTTTATCCACCGCACCAACCGAAGCAGCTCAGTATCTAAAAGACGTCTCCTCGCAACCATCCCCAGCACTGCGGTATTAGGCCTGCCAGCCCAGAGGAAGTACATAAGGAGCTCTTTGTTGGTCCGTACTGGAGCGACATTGTGTAAAATACAGTGCCTGCCCAAGATAAAAGGCTTGCCTTTCCTCTCATCTAAGCAAAGTTTATCCTCCCTGAAGTCTCCCCTTTCTGCTCGGCCGACAAAGGGATGGCTTCAGTCATAGAGCACTTTCACTTATCAAAATGTCCATCACTCAAAGCCATTTAGCGATGCAATGATGGGAAAGTGTGTCATGCTTCCCTGACGATCAGTAGAATGCAGAAGATTAATCTAGATATAGCATGCACCTTACACCAATGCAACATCCACACTACATCTGCACTAACTGAGCATATTTCAAAGCAATCTCCACAAGTGGGAGGGCAGCTGAGCAGTTTGTTTCTGTTGAACTGTTTAAAAACAGAAACAGGTTCTTTCAGAATTTCACCCAATGAGGGAATCACACGCACATGCTTTGCAGGATTAAAGGCCTGCAACTTGATTCTGAGTTCCCGGTTCTCAGGTGGTCTGCTAGAGAGCAGTTGAGACCAAAAGTCAGCCAGTTCAGGATTCAGGTAACACAGCTTCCTGTATAACAATGAGCTCAGAAAGACTAATGCTGAGGCTAACGTGAACTATATAACGCTCCCCCATGACAGCTCTGCGTTCACAAGCAGCTGGCCAACAGGCATTTTAGTATAAGAAAAAGTGACCCAGAATGATCATTGGCTCACATTGAATTTTCTAAAGGTTGTGTTTCAATCTTTGTTAATTGCTCTAGAAAACAGGGATGTTCTGAGACAGTCCAACAAACCACCATTTCTCAGCACCTGTTTGTTCAGCTGGAAGTCGAGGCTTTGGGTTCACCTCAAAGATGTGCAACAGCTGGCTTCCACAGTCATTGATTCCTAGGAAAACATACTGTCTTACATTTCATGCTTCAGGAATTAAAGAAGTACTAGCAATGGTGCACAGATTGTTGGGTTAACATTGGCAATTCATTTTGGAAATGTTTCATAGGCCAAATTGGAATGTTTGTAAACCAAAGGATATATAAAGGATACTCACATCTAATATTAAGTAGCGGTAAAACTAAGCAAAGTAAGCCAAACCACAAAGTCTTTCATTCAATTCACTGTCAGACGTAGTACATACAAAACATAGTAGATCTTTCAAAAACTGTGCATCTGTGAAATTACATGTATGTGTACATGAATAGACACTCATATCTGATACCAATAATGGTGAACATTTCATAGGGTTTGGGGCAGTATTAGGTTTAAGATTAAATTACAGAATTAGGTTTAAGATTAGTTTCATGTTTACGTTTTATTTTTCTGAACAAGCAGAATTGCGGCAGACATGAACCCAGTGATGGAAATTCACAAATCAGACTCACAAATAACAAGAACAAATATGCCAAATATGAATATTTAGAAGTATTCTGCCTCTATTTACTCACAAAATCCTTGAAAACCTGTCATGTTATGTAAACTCCAAAATTGCTAAAGTTGGAGTTTTACAAAACCTCATTACATGAATTACACTGTAATTTTTGTCTTTAAAATTCTGACTTTAAATGTGTATCTTGTTTGATTGAATCTATCCACTGATTATTCTTCCTACAACATATAGTGCAACATAGTGCAAAAATTACACAATGGTAAAAAACAATTTAGAAATACATATATTAGACAGATAATTTCATTATTTGAACCACACCTCACCTAACACCTAACTGAACTCTAACCTTAACCCGACCCTAATCCTATTATTAACATAACCTAAACTTGACCTAAACATAATCTACCCATTACCCTAACCTTAATCTTAACTGTAATCTAAATTTAACCTAAACTTAACCCATTACCCTAATCCTAAAATTAACATAACCCTTATTCCTACCCTACAACAAACTAAATTGCATATAACTCTTACCTTAACCCTAACATCAACCTAAACCCAACCTAACCCTTAACGTAACCCTACTCATATTCTTAATCTAAATTTAACCTATCCATTACCATAATCCTTATCCTAATCCTATTCTTAACCATAATGCAACCTAACCCATAACCTAACTTTAACTCTGGTGACCAGATGTTTTGTTCTTGAGTGAAGTGAAAGAGAGAGTGCATCCTGATTGGTCTGTCTTTGTGCAAAGTAGACCAGTCCATACCACACCTCTCTATGTCAGTCGGCATTGCCAAATTGCAAATTTGTGGTGTGACAAACAAACTGGGCTAGTTTAAACATGTAGTTGCAGAGAGCATTTTTGGGTTATGTTCAGAATGTACTGGGGCTACAAAAAAGGGACACAATAAAATGTTAGCTAGTAAATAAACACAGCAACCAAAAAGAAAGTTGTAAAGAGGGTTTAAGTGTAATCTACACCCAAGTAGATTTTATACAGTGATATACAGTAAACATTTAAGGCAGCCATGGAAATCATTTAAAACTCTCATCAGTAAAAGTGTTTTTGCAGTTGTAAATATGTCGGTTAACAACATGTAGTTTTTTGATTCCCTACTCTTCACTGCTCTCCAGTCAGTGGTTCGATGTCGGATGGATGTTTCATTTCATTTAATGATTGATAAGACAAACTTGGGCTGTAAATTGAGCCTTGGTCTGTTATGAATTATGAAATATTTGCTTCTTCACACAAACATTGCAGTAATTGCCCAGTAGAGAACAGTGTGACTAAATCCCAAATGATTCTTTGCTAGACATATTATGTTTTGTTTGGGTGCAGGAGCCATTATTTTATCTAGGTTGTGCAGTATGTAGGAAATAAAGAGCCATCTGAGACTCAGCCTGAGTTTTGGAAGGTAACATTTGCAGTTCCTCAAGTAGAGGTTTGGAAAACACTGCAGCAGATCCAAACCAATAGTCAGATCAACGTCACTCCCAACATCGTAATTGTGATAATTGTTACATATATTTGGCAAAGAAAACACCACCATTGGATGGGAGCTCTTTGTGAATCGTAATATTTATGAAATGAATCATGTTAAAATTATGACATCCAGGAAAATGTGTGTCCTGCAACATTAGGAGGCATGTGACCTAGATGCCAGTCTTGCCAATATTGACATGAAATGTAGTTATAGACTGATCAGAGAAAGACATTATGAAGGTATTCACAGATTGTAAGTGGAAGCAAAATTTCCATATAACATGGCAATCGACATTTTATGCAACTTAATAAAGGATTATTACCTTGACCCTCCGTACATATCCTAAGAGCAGCTGAGCTTTACAGTATTCCAGTAATAAGATGTGTTGCTCTTGCCTTTTACAAGTTAGGCTCCTGCACTGAGTACAACATTCTTTCCAACCAGAACAGTGTACTAGTCATCAAACTAGTCTCTTCTGACTGAGGTGCATACAAAGACTTTTTATTCTGATTGAGCTTTCCATTGGATTGTTAATTGATTATCAGGCTGCATGTAAACATGTAATGAACAATTGCCAGATTGCCATTGTTTCAAAAGATGAAAACTGCAAAAAAGGTTTTTGAATTATAGCAACAATATATTAGACAAAATATTATGAACCCTGTTCATACTATGTTCATATTAGGTATTATGTCAATATTTCTAGTTTATGCACTGTTTTCAGGGACATTCAAGTTGTTAATTTCATTTCATTTTCTTTTCACTTGTCCTGTTTAGGGTCAGGATAGGGCCATAGTCGGTGGATCTACACACCAACATTTAGCATGTAGCATAGCCTGTCTGCCTACTAGCATGTTTTTGGGAAGTGGGAGAAAACTGGTGTACACAGGAAAAAAGAAAAAATATACTCCAAATCCTTAAAATCTAATATAACATATACAATGTCTCAGAGTGTCAAAGTGTTTAGTTTATTCCACGAATGCGTGAATAGCTCCACCAATGCACCCTGTGTAAGACCAGCTACCGCTGTTTTGCTGCTTTTCAGGCTTTCATGTAACGTTGTATTTAGTGAACTGCATTGAAAAGTGTTTAAAGTGTTTGCCAAATGCAGCAAAGGTTCACCAGCAGAGGTGACAAAAAGCCAAAAAGCTCATGGCTTGGGTGTTCAAGGTCCTGAGGACATACCAACAGGCCTTGTGTGCTTTGCACGAACTGATTAAACGAATATAAGGCATCAGGGCTTTGGCAATGGCAGGGACTCCAACTGGCGACTCAAACCAGCACTAACTGTCACAGCAGCCGCGTGTGGCACAGAGCCCATCACCAGAGAGACGGTGGCAAACAGCAGGGCATGAGGCTGACAGAGACAGACCGAGCAGGCGTGGGGCAGTGGGCCAGACACCAGGGGAGCCACTGAGAGGCACAGCCACCTCGGGCTGCTGATATCCACCACCAGTGACAAAACACACTGCCCAAATCACTCCAAACCGATCCCTCACACGTCCAACTAAAAGGTTACATCTGGCATAAATTACCAAAACCAAACAATCTGAGCCCTGAATGGGAGCGCATTATTAACATTTCTGGTGTGAGGGAAACAATACATTGGCACACATATCCAGTTCATGTAAACAGTGTGAAATCACAGATGTACAACTTATGCTTAGTCTGAAATGGAGCCAGACAAACACACAGTCACACATATGAAAATGGGTTGTTTCTCTGCAGGCCAATATATATTTTTAATAACACCATGTGCCAGAAAACAATCAGTAGAAACATCACTGTTTTAACCTCACTTGTGGAAACGTGAAAACCATTCCCAGTGTTTGCTGATGGTCAATGTGTAGTGCAGGACCTGATATTGGAGGGAAGAGAGCAAATCTGATTTGGGTCAAACAAATGTAACTTGAAATGTCACAGAATGGCACAGAAATAAAGTATGTGTTGTATTAAGAGTGATCACACGTAGCCTAACAGTAACATAACACATTGTAAGTTCTTCAGAGTTAGGGATCATCATCAAAGTGCACTTTTTCTACAACAACAACAACAACAACAACAACAACAACAATAATAATAATAATAATAATAATAATAATAATAATAATAATAATAATAATAATAATAAAATACATTAAAAAAAATTTTTTTAAGAATATTAGCAAGTTAACTACAAGTATCTTTAATTTAGCATTTTTAAAAATGTGAAATACCATGAACTTTTCTGTACCATGCTTTCTGCAGCTGCTTCTCTTAGCTTTAATTTATGCTAACTGGAATTTTTTTCAGAGAACCAAAGCTGCTATAAAAACTGACATTGACAAAACGCCATCAATGGTAATACATTGAAATACATGCTCAGAATCAATCTGATATCTGCCTACACCGATGAATTCATTTGTTGTGGTTTGCATGTAATGTTTGTTTTTAACTTGCAGTAAAAGTCAAGGTCACATTAAGTTATTTTATATTCAAAGACAAATGATACAATTTAAAGAATATTGATAGTTCTGTTCATCGTTATGGAAACATCAGGTTCTCAGTTTAATTTTGTTTTTTGAAAGGCATGAAGGTGCATATGGACAAGAAAGTTAAATAATTTAATGTTTATATCTGTGATAAAATGGGATGTATTTTATTGAAAACCTTGATTCCAGACTGTTGAACAATAGGGATAGATCCTCCTGTTGAATTTTAGTATTCAAGAAGGGTGAACATGGAATTTAAAACCTTGGTATAAAGAATGTTGACAACAGTTTTAACTCCCATCTTACAACTAAATTCTAAAAACAAAAAAAGGAAAAATAAATCTTCTGACCTTTCAGTGAATGTCAATGTAAAAAGGATTTTATTCCAAGACATTTTTAATCAATCCTATTGGTCCATTCACCGTGGAATTTGTGTCAAAATTTACTTTATGTCAAAAAGTAAAAATCAGAAAGATGTGTGTGACAGACATTAAATGCTTAATTCAGTCTTCAACAGTTTAGCCAATCATTCATGTGGAAATTATTGCTATCCAAGCCCCAAGACTCTGAAAACTGACACAATTGAGACACAAATGCCGACTTCATGGATAGTAATAAAATCCAAGATAAAGTGCAGAATAAAAGGCCTGTTAAGAGTGTAGAATATTTATTATTCTTATTCTAAATCTAAAGATCTAAAGATTTAGAATGACTGAGCAAATTCACCAGTGAGAGGCTGCTGACCAGTATGCCAGGTGCATTATTTAAAACAACAAAGGGAGGAATATATATGACAGTGAAGTGATGGGGTAGAGGAAGAACGAGTATGAGGGGAGACAGAGAAAGAGAGAGACAGCTGAGCTCCAAACAGGTTCCCAACAGAACACTGGTGAGAAAGGTATAGGGAAGCTGAGCTCTGGGGGAGAACTTTATTTGTGCAAGTCTATGAAAATAACCTGCGTGGCTGATTGACGGACGATATCCCTCCACAGATGGGCTGGCTTGAGGTCATGGGGAAGCTCTTTATTAAAGAGAAATAAATGCAGTGAGGACCTTTGCACCTCAACTCTGTTGACAGTTAAGTCCATGAGGTCTGTTTCTCAGAGACAACAAAACTTGCATGACAGCCGTTACAAATACAGATAATGAGGACATTGTGAATGATGAGAATATGTACTTAAGATGGTGAGAAGCAAACTGCGTACCCATGCACAAAAAACAAGAAGTGCAAATAAAGATGCTTGGAGTTTAGGAAAACACCATTTATTAAAAAAAATGCCCTAATAAATAAACAATTCATATTACATCACATGAAAAGAATCAACACAAGAACCAACAAAAGTCAAATATACCCCATAAATGATGATTAGGTAGTGTTAAGACCTGAATTAAAAACATACAATAGTGCAGAGGGAAGAGAAATGAAGTAGTTTCTAGTGTGTCAGTAGATGTAAACCAAATAGCTACTTGTGCCTGTCTGTGAACTCTTTTGATATACTGTAAATTAATTCAGCATGTGTATATTAATACATTATTGCTGTCAAACAAAAACCTTGTATTTCCAAAACATCAACATCAATTTTACAAGAGAAGGATAAACTTAAAATAACTTTAAATAAATGTCAATATATAAAGATTTTATTCAAGTCATTTGAGGATAATTCTTATTGTTCAGTTCTTAATTAAATGTAAACACAATGTAAAGGACAAATGCCAGATTATAATTCTGTCAAAACACGAAAAACAGTACAAATTGAGATAAAAGGTTTTTGCATGACAGCAATGATATAACACAGCAAAGAAAATTCTAGCAGGTCTTATTGCTTTACAGGTTATACAAACACACACAAACATCATCAGTTAGCTAACTGAGCTAAACGGTTCTCCATAGACTAAATGGTTTACATATTTCACGTCATGGAATAACAATACCAAATGTAATAATATTACAGTCATGCTATAATGTCACATCACATATGTGTAGTACAGTATACAGTGCCATGTACATTCAGCAAACGGTTTTTACTAAACAAATAAAATTCGCATCATTCATCATCTCAAATTCACCACCCCTACTCTGTTGGCACGCCAATAAAGATGCACAAAATCTGAACTGTGCATTTGAAAGTTGTCTGGGAAGATTTTCAGGGCAAACCAGCACCAAATTCAAACTAGAAGCTTCTGGCTGGAACAAAATATATAAAAGAGATCAACTATTAGCATCTGTTGCTAAAAGATGAACTTCTTACAATCACAGGTAAAATCTAGTACTTCAATATATTATTGTCTATTATATTGATATAACCCCACAATCTGAGTAATTCCATTAAAATAAATAATAGGTTTAATTTGATTTGAAGAGCAGTACGGATGATGCTTCATAGCCAGGCTGTTACATGTTTAAGTGTGGAGCAGATGACAAACGTCATGCAAAATGTTATATTTCAATAGGCTGGGCAGAAAGGTAGCTAGCTAGCATATACAGTTGGTTCTGAAACATTTTCTTTACTCAATCCTGGTGATTGTGATTTTCCCAATAAATACTTTTCTCTTAAAAAAAGAATAAATAGATTTTAAAAAATCCTGACTGAGACATAAATATATGAGGTAAACATCTGTTAAATGACAAACAAAACATGTTGGTTAAGTCATGATAGGCCTAGGTGATGGAATGAGGTGGTCAGATATCAGAGGAGATGATGGGGACTGATGGAGATGAAATTTTAAACAGCTTGGTAAAGAACGTTAAATTATTTTCAGTTTATGTGAGATTTCCATAAAACAGAACTGCTAAAATGTACTTTAATGTACACCATCAATTAGTAGTTAGCCTATGCTGGAGAAGATAACTGCCAAGTTATAGACAAGTGTTTCTATGTTTCAGATTAGGGCTGGGCATTATGATAAGCATAAAGAGATATTTTAGTTATATTTTATGTTAAAGAGAAATACAGAAGTTTGTACCTTTAAGGGCAACGGCTGAACTATGTCGTACTACACCGTACCGATTTATGTCAAATCAATCTGTGCCAAATTTTGCTACAAGGGCAGTGGCGAACTGAAAGCAGTCATAAGTCTGGTAACATTTTTCAAAATATATTGCAGACAACACTCTCTGCAGTATTTGTAATCCACCCTGCAAATCTGGCAACACTTCTAACCTAAACAGACAGCCAGTCAAACAGTGAAAAATCATCTGAAAGCAGAGTGCCTGCTGTTATGGTCAGCAACGTGCAGCTACTGCCGATGGAACGCACCGGTAAACCAGGAATTAGCTGACCAAAATCTAATCATCAGACTGTGGAATACAGATGTAGAACACTGCACTGAAGTCTTCCAGACCTTTCACACCCATTCTGTACCAAAACCAAAGTCCAAATACCAGTACCCAAATGTGAACAGTACCCAACCCTAACAATATAATATGATTAAAACCTTAACAAAAGTACAATTTTAAAGAATCAGTATTTAATTGCAACACCAAAAACACAGCATGCTGTAGGTTTAATTAGTAACCTTTGATTACACTGTTTCTACAACAGGATTTGAACAAGACTGTACTCTGTATATTGTCGTCTGTCCGGAAACCAAACCATTTCCACATAAACTAGCCACTCACACTCTTTTTTGGAATGAAATCATACATACATGTAAACCTGCATCACAGAGGTGATATTACAATATGGTCATTTGTTTATACCATGTACAAAATATATCATGATATATCAATATTTACATTATATTGCCCAGCCCTAGTTCAGATGAGTTGTAGAATGGTTCCCATGCACAACTATAACTCCCTTTTATAGTGGCTTCAGTGAAATGACACCTGTTTTTGGTTTTTAAGTATCTAGCATGCATGATCCTGGTCACGTGGAAATTTGCTGCTCCAGCGTGAGGGCTTGAAAACCACTCTGATACGCATCGTTTAAAAAAAATGCTGGACTGCTTGACTTTTCAGAGGAAAGGTGTCAAAGCAGCAGTCATGTAATATTTTTACTCAAAACATCACAGTGTTTGTATTTGAGTCTGTTTATTACTTTAAATTAGAAACAACTAGAACCTTTACATGAATCAAAACCTATTTTTCTTAAATGTTTTGTTTATGTTTCTTTCTTATGTTTGCTATCCCTTCACTCACCATCATTCTCCTACTGAGAAGCAGTAGAATATTCCAGTGGTAGCTGCAGCTGTTAACTAGAAGTCAAGTGACAAACAACTGAAACAAACAAGTACTTCATAACCGAATCTGCTTCACAATATCATTTAACCCGTAATTCTGCAGAGGGTAATCATTTGCCTAAATTTGTTATTGCCAAGCCTAAATCAAGTTTTCCCAAACAGCTCCTATCTCAACAAAGCCAAGCAAGACTAATGACCATTCTACTGTGCAGATGTGAAAAGAAGGTTAAATTCAACAGGCTGTGACACTAAAGTAGTAATGCAAAATAAACGTCGGAGCTCTTCAGTGATATCAGGAGATGTATACTTACATCATAGAATGCTTCAGTTAATTCTCCATTAAGAAAATTATTTTGTAAGCTGCGACAAATTTAACTGATAGAAAGGAATTGAGTAAATCTTCATTTTAAAATTCATTTTAAAACCAAGCATCCATTCATATGCGAAGGTTTGGGCAAAATAAATGTTCTAAAAATACACTATATGTCCAGATGTTCATGGACACCCGTTCTAATGAATGCATTCAGCTATTTTAATTTGCCCCCACTGCTGACACAGATGTGCAAATGCACACACACACATGTTGTCTAGTCCCTGTAGTACAATGTAATAGGGCTCTTTAAAACAGATAAACATGAACCTATTGGCACCATGCCTAATTGCAGGCATGGGCTAGAAGGGTATAAAGTATCCAGCACTCATTTGAGGACCAGTGGAAATGTGTTATTTGGAATGATGGTGCTCCACCTAATACTTTTAGGTGAGGTGGGGTGCTGATCATCTAACATCCTGAACTCACCTACAATTTTGTCACTGACAATGCTCAGAAATCAAATAGAAAGCCTTCTCTGGTAAAGGCATTTACTCCAAGAAAAGCAGGATAAACTAATAATACCCTTGATTCCAGGTAAAACAATGGGATGAGTGGAATGAGCAGGTGTCCCAATACTTTTGTCCATATAGTGTAAGAACAAACCTTCTACACTGAAGGTTTTGCACATTTAACAACCAAATTCTGTTTATCTGCTTGATTGAACTTACAAAAGGAGAAAAGAGCAGGCTCACACTTTTACACACAACCACAGTAATTAATAATAACCTTTTTACCCAAATGATGTTTTCACACATACTGATGGCCTTTAGTGGTAAGTCAAACATAATAAACAAGACCAAAATCACAACTCCAGCAAATCAAGGCGGGACATAACTGACAATATCACTGATTGCGAGTAGGCACTTCAAAATATTACTAAAGGTTTGTTGTTATGCACAAAGTAGAGGTACAGACCAATAAAATAACCAAATTCAATGGTCCCTGGAATAGTGTTGTAGTTAAATCCCACAAACTATTATTCTAATAACTGAAGGCCATCATTCCCTTCTTAAAGTGTATATACATCTATAATAGCGTTTAATAGAGTATAGTCATTTTAAAGGCATATTAAAAAGCATTCAAAGGCTATTGCCTTTTGGCAATTTCAATTAATGTACTTCATTGATTTATAAAAGAGCAAAAGAGCAAATTGCACCTATCTTCTGTTATTTTGGAGAAAAGATGTGTATATCAGTGGATAAGTTAAACAGTGGCAAAACTTGTTTTTGATACTATAAAAGAAATGTGATTTTGCATATAAATAAAAGAATGTAATATTAATCAGTAAAAAATTATTTTGGCAAGTCAAATCAGAAATGCAATTTAGGCTAAAAAACTCTGATGTTCAAAAAGGCACAAAAAAGATAAAATGTTTGAAACAAAGGTGATCATATGGAATGCATCTTGGTGGGGCAAAGTGCTGCCAGCAGATTCAAGTTGAGGATTTAGGTCTGTTCTGCGGTTTTGTAGCACAGGATGTGTTTAAGTGTGTGTAAGTAAGTGTGTGTGTGTGTGTTGAGTTAGTGTTGAGGCTTTCTGGCACTGTCCTCATCTTTTGCCAGAGGTCATGGCTCACCTCTAGAGCCATCAGCCACCAGCCACACTAAGCCACAGATAAAACCTCCCGGAGCCCACTCTTCCCTGCCAATCACTCAAACAAACCAGGGGAGGGGGCGGGGTCCAACTCCAACTAATGAGTGTAACCCTGGAAACAACAAACCCTTTAATTCAGTACTACCCCTGATGGTTCCTTACATAGTGAATACAATCCATGACATTCAATGGCCGTTTATAAAGCTTTCAATATAAAACAAACAAATAACGATTTCATCCAAATGCACAACTAGCCTTCAGCCTTAATGACCTTCAATAATGCCATGAGACATGAGCAGAGACCAGCCTTAACCCTTAGAATAAGACAGTTCAAGTTCAATATGAGTCGTTGAGCTTACTAACAAAGAAGAACCTGAAGATTGGAGTTTTGATACCTCAGAAACATCAGGCCACAGTGGAGAGACTGAGTGGAGTAGAGGACAGAGGAGTGTAAAGAACGTGTGTCCGAGTGTCTGTCCGTCTGGCTACACATGAGAGTTCGAAGCAAAGTCTAGGCATAGCGGCCGTCTGCTTCTGAACGGCAGGAACCACAGGACCTTCCAGCGCGTGCCAAACACCTCAGCCAGGGAGAGCTGCCAGGAACGCCGTGCACTGCTAAGAGCCAGACATAAATGAAGGCATACTTCAGTGTGGAATCAAAAAATTGTATTCTGAAAGCTACTTGATCTGGTAGCTCCATGTAATTCTTCAATAAGAAAAAAATTTTTTGAGCAGCAAGTGTGCTATTTATACAAAAGTACATGATTTCTAAACATTTATGTTTAGAGGCCCACCAGCAAAGACAAAAGTGTGATGTAATTACACTAAAATGCAGTTAAAATGCAATTTATTTTTATCATAGTTTGAACTTGGTGAAAATATGCTCTGTGCTCGTGTCATTTTTTGCAGAAAAATATTTTATATGAAAATGTAGATAAACTAAATTTTTATTTGCATTATCATATATTGAAACATATGAGTATTATAGCAAAGTGAAATGAGAAAGTAACACTGTAACACTATTTTGATGGTCCTTTGTATAAGTGTTTTAGTTAAAAACAGTTTAGATGTCTTTTTAGTTCAATTCGTTTTGTTTGTGTGTGTGTACAAAAGTATTCACAGCCTTTGCTCAACACTTTTTGAAGCACCTTTGGCAGCAAGTACAAAAGTTACAAAAAGTTTTAGTTTCTTTTTTTATTATGAAGCTACAAGCTTGGCACACCTGTTTTTGGGACGTTTCTTCCATTCTTCAAGCTCCATCATTTGGACGTGGAGTGTCATGCAAACCCATTTTTAGATATCTCAAGAGATGTTCCAAGAGTTGTCTTGAAGGAATTCTTTTGTTATCTTGGCTGTGTGCTTAGGGTTGTTGTCCTGTTGGAAGATAAACTTTCATCCCAGTCCGAGGTCTGTGGCTAGTCTCGCAGTCCCTGTTGCAAAAAAACATCCCCACAGCATGATGCTGCCACCACCATGCTTCACTGTAGGAATGGTATTGGTCAGGTGATGGGCAGTGCCTGGTTTTCTCCAAACATGATGAATGGCATCCAGTCCAAAAAATGCCATCTTTTTGTTTCTCATGCTCTATGCACCTTTTGGCAAACTCCAGACAGGCTGTCATGTGTCTTTTACTGAGGAGTGGCTTCCGTCTGGCCACTCTACCATATAGGCCTAATTGCTGGAGTGCTGCAGAAATGGTTGTCCTTTTGGAAAGTTCTCCTCTCCCCACAGACCAATGTTGGAGCTCTGTCAAAGTGACCATTGGGTTCTTGGTCACCTCCCTGACTAAGGCCCTGCTACCATTATCACTCACTTTGGCCAGACGGCCAGCTCTAGGAAGAGGCCTGGTGGTTCCAAACTTCTTCCAATAATGGATGATGAAAGCAACTGTGCTCATTGGGACCTTCAATGCAGCAGAAATCTTTGTGTAGACATCCCCAGTTCTGTGGCTTGATACAATCCTGTCTACAGACATTTTCTTGGCTTCATGGCATGGTTTGTGCCCCAACATGCACTGTCTGCTCTGGTATCTTATATAAACAAGTGTGTGTCTTTCCAAATCATGTCCAATCATCTGAATTTACCACATATGTACTCTAATCAAGCTAAAAGATGATCAGTGGAAACAAGATGCACCTGAGCTCAATTTGGAGTGCCATGACAAAGGCTGTGAATACTTATATACATGTTACATTTTGGTGTTTTAATATTTAATAAAACTGCAAAATTTCAAACAAACTTTTCTCACTTTGTCATCGTCAGTGCTTTGTCAAAATGATCAAATCCTAGAACTCGCCAAATTTGTCCCAAGTTATGAATTAGGAGCATTCTTATGAAAAGATGAAATATTAATTCCTGACTGTTAGCAGAAACTGAAATCTTTCAATTCTGGTGACATGTAGCTGCTCTCACCATGTTTATAGTGCAACTCAACCCTCCAGCAACAAGCTGCACTGTTACAGACTGTAGCACAATTACCAGATGCAATGACTAATGAAGAAATGTGTTAGACGTTCTCAAAATATGACCTTGTTATGTACAATTATGTGATTTTGATATTGAGAATTAAGAAACACATTGTCTGTCTGTCTGTAATTTTCATGTACGAATGAAACTTGTTCCATATATCAGTTTTGCTATTGGTAAAGCAAAATCTTTAAAGCTCAATATCTCAGAACTGATCCAAACCCAGATAGAACCTTATAATTCCAAGCTTACAGTGTGTGTAGTGCATAGTATATATATATATATATATATACTTGATGATTATGGCACATGCACACACTGTAAAAACAATACTGAATTGATATACTGTGCAGCCCTAAATTAAACCATAACTTTAACCCTAACCTAAAACCTTATTTCAAACACGAGAATCAAATTTCAAGTTGAAATTTCAACAGATTAATAATTTGAGGAACCAAAGATAAACTTGTAAGATTATTCAAAGGACAAAGGTTTGGTTCTATTTAGTTCAGTTTAGTTTAGTTTTAGCTTTAATTTCTTTAATTTAATCTCCATTCACATCACTACTAATTTCCCTTTTAGACACAATACATATATCTAAAGATACTGAATCTATATTATAATCTAATAATTGAAGCGAACAGTAAGATTAAATATTATTTCCCAAAGATTTATGCACAGCACTGTAAAATTAGTTTATAGCCTACATTCAAACACTAGTTTATGCACACGGTATTCCATTATGAAAATATCAGCAGGTAAAATCTGAATAATAACTTACATCCCCTCTGAGGAATGAGACATTTTCTCTATAGTGGTTGTGTCCTGTTAAAACAAAGAAGGAAGAGGATGAATATAAATGTTATACAATTAAAATAACATTTCATACATATGAAAAAAGGCAGATATGGTTTTGGATTTATAGTATTCTTGACCCATTGCAGACGCAGGCCTGTATGCTAAACCCCTTCCTCATCACCGTTCCCACGCTGAGAACGAAAGACGCTACAGCACGCACTGAGACAAAAGAGAGACAGTGAAGCTGTCAGCAAAGAGAACCCCTTGGTGCCCTCTTCACCTTGCCAAGTTGGCACAGGGGCAAGAGGGCATCTGCATGTGGACAATAGGCCCGCATGCGTCGGCCTACTGAAATCCCCCCTGCATGCCAGGTGAGGGGGTGAGGCAAGCTGAACAAGAGACAAAGAATCAACACTGCAGCTGAGTATGCAAATAAGGCCGGGTTAGCTCCACCACCAAGGAACCTATTTATGGAAGGGGAAGGGGTGTGACTTAGAGCTCCTTTTGGAAACAAAACAAAAGTCATTATTTATTTCTATAGTCAACAAGGATGTGTGTAGACAATAAAAACATAAATATGTGCTCTCTGCTCTTGAACCTCGATCATAGTGAATTTATATAGTGAATATAAAGCTAATAAATGCAGTGAATTGTTGACTTATTATTGTAGGACTATTAGGGGGGCACATTCAGAATTGACCAGGATTGGAAATGACTGCCATCCTCTCTTAATACACCATCAGAAATTGGCCACTTAACAATTACAATTTATATACCAAATAATAAGTGATAAAGTTACTTCAGAAGAAAGGTTGGGAACACTAACACCTGTATAAATTGTAAGGTGTTATCTTGAGAGTGAGGTTGAGTTCGAGAAAGGCATGATTGTGGGTGCCAGATGGATGGGACATTCTCGTTCTGAAGCTGTGGAGGCATTAAACATTTCCTGATCCATAGCATCATGTGCGTACAAGAACGCACCACTGAAGGCATTACCACCCACAGTGGACAGTGCAGTGGCAGCCCATGGGTGCATATTCTGCTGGTCGGGTGTTTTAGCGTCCATATCACAACACCAGAAACTGCTCTTTACCTGGGCTTGTGTGGTTACACATGTGTAGACAAGCACCCAAAAATGAAGGAAATTTCATTCTCAAGCCCATAATCCGATAAAAGTTTGTGACATACATATATATATACACACACACACACACACACACACACACACACACACACACACACACACACACACACACACATACACATACACATACACATACACATACACATACACATATATATATATATATATATATATATATATATATATATATATATATATATATATACACACATATATATATATATATATACATTAAATACACATATCATATATGTGTGTGTGTATATATATATATATATGTGTGTGTATATATTAAGTATATATATATATATATATATATATAGCATATATATATATATATATATATAGCACACACATATATAGCAGAGTATAGACACACACACATCAATATATATGTGTGTGTGTATATATATATATATATATAAACACATGACACATACATATTACACAGACACACACACACACATATATATATATATATATATATATATATATATATATATATATATATATATATATATGTGTGTGTGTGTGTGTGTGTGTGTGTGTGTGTGTGTGTGTGTGTAAAGATATTTATATATATATAGAGACACACAATACACATATATTGATATGTGTGTGTGTGTCTATAAAAATAAAAGAAGTGTAAAAATAATACGGTGTATATAATGCACAGTTTGATCACGATGGGTGCATATTGTCTTTAAGGGATAAACAGAGCTTGGAAAATGCCAATATATCAAGCCAAGCCATCATAATAAAAACATGGCAAGCAGGTTAATTTGAATCAGTGTGCTGATGTCAGAATGAAGGTGTGAGGAGAGCATCTAATCAGGGATCAATGATTAAGTGTAGCAACACTCTCTAGAGAGTCAAACAAGCTACCGGCTAACTATCCTGCCAAGCAGCAAATCCCATAACACTTAATATTATAGGATGGTGGGGTGCAAGGGTGTAAGGCTGAGTGTGAGTGTTGTAGGTTTTCCCTTCACGAGGAAGAGAAGGCTTCAAAGGTTATGGAGGGTTTACATCTGATAAGGCAGCTTATGCTGATCAGCTAATGACAATGGCAGTTAGGAAAACACTGACTAGGCCAGGGAATCCAATCAAGGAGAGGACACATCAGTGGCTGCCAAGAGATGTACTCAGGGACATCCGGGGACACTGTAAACAATTTCACACGTTAATGTGATAATAACTGTGCTAAACGACTACTTCTCCTGGAAGTCTTACTGCATCTCATCAGCAGGTTTCGTGCTTAATCCATCTTGGCCACAGACATGTGTGCTCTGTGAGGCATGTAATGTGCATGGTTAGATGAGGTTCAGGATACTTTTTGCTGCTTAAAGATGAAAGCAATTGATTAGTAATGGAAGCAAAGTAGTTGTGGGTGCCCAGATGAACATCTATGTCCAAGTCTGCATAAGACATTTAAAAGATTCTTGCAGAGTCATTTGGTCATGGGTTTTCTTTAGGAAACCAATAAGCTAACAAATATGGAATTTATTTAAAAAAAAAAAAACTTTCACAACCAATTTGTAATTACTGATTTTTTTTCTTAAAGTATACACAAAATTCCATGTATAAAATTCCACCCAAAAGTTTGGGTACACCTGGTCACAATATTTGCCATCATGACCAGATAAGATAGAACCTGATTCGCAGAAACCATATTTAAAGATGATCCTTTTAATATTTTAGGCAAGACTACTTTCTATTTACATCTTTTACACCTACAAAAAGTAAAATTGTCCATAGCAAAAGCCTGAACGCCTTCACATATTCTTTCTTGTAAAGGGATTCTATGTTTGTGAGATTCTTGAGCAATATTGCATTCACTCTTCTGAGATCCAGCCAGGTTTTTGATGATCGTTAGGTAGTGGGAGTGTGAGGAACACGGAAAACGAGTTGTGTTTAGGATCACCTGCTGTAGCTATCCTATTTTCATTTTCTTTTTCTTTTTTTAAACAGATGGTGTGATGTTTGCCTCCAGAATTTGATCAGGGTGCCAAATATTTCCGCTTGGCACTGTACATGATGTGATGCTTAGCTTCCAATATACATCAGAATTGATTATAATCATGTAAGTGGTTCAAGTCCCTTTGTCATGCAATTCATTACATTATGTTCCATTTTAAATCAAAAGAGAATGTATAAATGTACAAGCTTTCTATGAGGAAGAGAAGAAACACAGGCAAAAGGCAAAAAAAACATTTACACAACAACAGGTGGAGCTGATGGTCAATGTGAAATAGTAACAGGACCAATAGAAAATTAGATTAGGGTAAAGAGTGCTCTCATTTTCTGGGTTGTAGTCATTTTCTGAGTTGAACTAGGTCACACCTAATCCTCTTTTCTTTGGTCCTTACATGAAGTCGTCAATTAAGGGATCAGAGTCAAAAGTGATTATCCTACTCCCCTCCATCAGCTAGTGTCAGCACAATCAACAGAGAAAGCAAAGAGGGGGGACAACAAAAACGTGGACACTCCATACACACAGGTCTTTGTGAAACAACTCTAAGAATTCGATTATTCCAGACAAAAGCCCAAAGGCTTTTAGGTCTGCATGAGTTGTGTGAGGACAGCAACCAGTTGAGGGCTTTATGAGACACTGTATCTGATGGTGTCTGCATGTGCACGGAGGGCTACAGGCCAGCTTTATGTCCAGAGGTCATTGCTACATGTGCATGTGATACAGTAACATCTTCTACCAGCCCAGTCCAGTAGAATAACACACTTATTCAACAGTCTGAATCTGTAAGATATAAGAATGAACAGACCACAGCCCAGCCTGCATTTTCACCGTTTCTCAGGCAGCACAGGACAACTGGCAAATGAAATTTGACATCTTGGCACCAAGGAACATATCATGCACAATCTAAGGCATAAATAACCTGGTAACTAGTAGATCCACTGATACTCTTAGTTTATATCTTTAAAATGTCACCAAATATTACTGTTGTAACTGTATTACCAAGATGCAGTTATTTGCTGATCCCACAATTACAGCAATTGTGCAAGCTTATTCTACATTATTCCAGTGGGTGTTTGTTTCATTCCTCTTTTCTTTTCTGATCCCATTTCATACTTTTCCAAAATCCAACTGATGAAATCTGTTGTAGTGACAGAGAACTTTAATCCCTGTAAACTGATTCAAATATCTGAATCTAGAAAGGAGATGGTCTTGAACTCAACCAACAACATTATTCAACACTTGTAAATAATTGAACAATAGCAAATTATTATTATTATTATTATTATTATTATTATTATTATTATTATTATTATACAACAAACCTGACAATCCTGAAGCTTGTAACCCGTTTATTCTGCCTTGGTTTATGTTTACTCCATCAATTGCAATCTTGGAATCTCTCTTGTTAACCATTACTGCTGGTCATTTAATGTTTTGGACTAAGGAGCCTTCTACAAACAGTGAATGTTAAAAAGGCTCCTCAGCATAAGCCATAGCCTTCCAAAATATGCCCTGCTATCAGTGCCCCAAAGCCTACTTTGGGTGGTTTACAAGACAGAAACGAGCACAGTGCACAATATGAATGTATGATTTCACATATTCAAAAAAGCGAACAAAAAGGCAGCCAAGACACTGACTACCTTAACAATGGTTAATGTAAAATCTTCATATCTATACTTCATATCACAAGCATTTTGCAGTTTACCACTGATACAGCACTACTCTTTTATTCCCCATTTTTTTAATTGATCATCACTGCAAAAATTGCAGTTGTGTTTGAAAAGGATTTCTGAGCACAAACAAAGCTCAATACTAAATACTTTAGAACAAATTCAGATTAAAAGACACATTTTGTCTTTCTTTGTCATGATTTAAAGTTACATGCTCAGGGCAATGTTAATGAAAAGCCAGGACTCCCTCCAAGTCTGGATGCATTATCCTTTCTACACTGTCTACCATTCTGAACTGAAAGTTTATTTACCAATAAACCAATTTTTCTACTTTTAACTTTCTTCTGCATTAAACAAACAAACAAGTAAATAAACAAATAAATAAAAATAATGGATAGCTGTGAAAGTTTCTTTCCTGGCACCCAAATAGATGCTGACCAGTGGGAATTAATATGCATTACGCATTGATACTTTAACTGTAGACTTAATAAAGACCTTAACTGAGGACTAGTGTAAAACTACATCATTACCCTAACTACACAAATAGGACTACATTACACAAGTAATATTTTGTTTTGTCTTGGTGCCATTACCACTGAACATTATGAATCAGGTAGAATTACAGCATTATAAGAAATTTATAAACTACATTTTACTTCAAAGTTATACTTTTTAGTATTACTTAAAAGTATACAGCACGTCACATAACTGATGTTGACAAGGACTTGTATAGACAATGACTAACTTTTCCTTTGCTACTGTAATAATGTAAATTTCCCTACTGAGGGACTAATAAAGGATTATCATATTCATACAATTTTGTTGACCAGTGGTTGCAGCCCTACACATAACCATGGCCTTCTCTATTTGTATGTCTATAAAGAGCTTCAAAGGGAAAGCTGCATGTGCAAACAGTGAACTCAGACTCTTCATATTTTACACATTTGAAGAGCTTTCCCTTTGAAGAGAATTTTGTAATTGACCGTCATTGGCAGGTGTAAAAGTACGTGAACAACGGATGAGAACATAAATCGTGTGAAAGAGATGAGGAAAAGAGAAAGATGACTCACAGCAAGGATTCCTGTGATCTGTGAGTAGAAGAGACTGCTCATGCCTCCAAACATTACCAAGCCCATGAAGCAAGACACGCGCAACAGCGCTAACTCATGGTGCACTGCAAACAGCTCCTAAAAAACAAAAGAAAGGACATCACACATGCAACCATACCCCACAACTCAATATCTAGTCTTTGTTTCAAAGTGCTATTCCCCCCCTCCTCCCCACCAAACACACACACACACACACACACACACACACACACACAGACACACACACACACACAGACACACACAAAAATGGGATTTCCACAGGGCTCATTAGGAGAGATGGCTGTTTTTTAGCAGTGATTCTGTACTCCATGTTCATTTGCCTGGCTTGAGGCTCTCTCTCTCTTTCTCTCTCTCTCTCCATGCCTATATCATTCCAAACACACAACCCAATTCAGCGTATTCTGCCCAACACTAAAAATCAAGCTTTCCAAGAGATAACTCCCCTATCTCTCCAGCACAGGCACTTCTGTGTGTATTCACCCCTCCTCTCGCCTCTCAGCTGGTTTCGTTTGCTTACACACAATGTGGCATAAACAAACAAAAACAGGAAATGAGATACCATGGGCTTTATATGCAGGCCGGCAGCTACTGCCAAGGAGATGGCTCAGCTGTTTCAGCTGTTATTATGGAGGCATTGATTAGTGCAGGGGAGGACGAGAGATAAATAAATGTAGCATTAATGCAAAGCAGACACAGAGAACAAACATGTCCATTAGCTAGTTTCCCAGCCATTGAATTTCATATTAATTTTTGATTATTCCTCAGAGTCTAAAAAAGGTATATCTATTTATTAGGGCTGTTGGATGATATAGGAAATTAACTCTTCACAGAATTTGTAACAATTAATTGTGATTTATAGCACTTTTCTTGTACCTTTAAATGTAAACAAAGCTAAAAATGACAACGCCTCCATAGTCATCCATTTAACAACGGACAAACGAATGAATTAAGTGAAGTAGGAGAAGAACATTTGCAGCAGCTGTATGTGTGGAGGAGAGAGTGAGGGGAGGGAGAGAGAAGTGGGAGAACTACAAGTGAGAGTTAGTTATAAGATTTAATTCATATTTCAGCATAAGAATTAAAAAAATATAATCTACCTTCTGAACACAAATGCCCGGTGTCTACATCACAAAATAATGTGACTGCTAATGTGTCACTAGGTTCTATTAAATGAGTGAATTACACAAGGTAATTGTGACCAAATTTAATAAGATGAGATCAGATTATTTTAACTGAGTGGATTAATTTGCATAAAAAAAATAATGTGTTAAGTTTCCAGAACATTAACAATTCTCCCATTGCTGCCACACACATACAAATGCTTTTCTAGTCCTTCCCAAAAGAATAGGACTTTCTGCAATAGAAAAAAATAACCTATTGGTACCATACCTAATGCCAGGCCTGGGCTAGAGTTTAGCATCGAGCTATGGAGCAGAGGAGCTCTGTTTTCTGGAATTATGGTGCTCCATCCGGTACTTTTGTGATGAGTGGGAGATTTTGTGGATGAAGTGCGATGGTGATCATTCTATATACTGACTTCACTAACACTATTGCTGCTGAACGCATTTAAATCCAGAAATGCTCCAAAACCTAGCACAGGTCTCACCAACCCTGTTCCTGGAGAGCTACCTTTGTGCAGGTTTCAACTTCAACTGAAATCTAGCACACCCCATTCAGCCAATCAAGAACTTCAGAGGGCAGTAAGTTGGATCAGGTGGTGTGGATTAGGACTGGATCCAAAGTCTCCAAGAAGGTAGCTCTCCAGGAGCAAGGTTTGTGACTCTTGATTTAGTAGAAAGCCTTCCCTGGACAGCAGAGACAGTTACTCCTACAAAAGAAGGAGAAATTGTTTGACTGGTCCAAACAGGCATAAAAGTTCTCGCAGACCCTCAGGTATAGGAGATGTCACAGAGAATTTCCAGTTTTAGCAAATTCCATTTACAGCATGTAACCTTACATGTGATGGTCATTTTAGCAGAACCCTACCCATAAATTGATTTAGTGTAATTAGAGTTAAATAGAGAGAACAGACATCCCGAATTAAGAACAAAACCAACCAGTATTTCACATCAGAGCAAATCGATCTGGACAGAATCAGGTCAAAAGTGGTCCCTAATAAATTTCAGGTGATTGTGAATTTCATAACACACAAACATTTTAATTTTAAAACCAGTTAATTTAAAATAAGTGACTCTAGATATGAACTACAGCATAGTCTTACCCTGTCCACTGAGACTAAGGGTTGGAAGTAGTAGTACTGGCAGAAGTCCAGCACCAAAGTGTAGAGACTCAGGACCTGAGTGTAAAAACACAGCTGCAGAAATAGCCAATGGTTATCTTCCCCCACACAGTTATTAATCCTGAAAAGACAAACATACAAACAGACACACAGACAGACAGGCAGGCAGAAACAGAGAGACACATATAGGCAAAGTTAAATCACATCTTAAAGCAGAAACAAATGTATACAATGGAAAACACACTGAGGCACTAATTGGTAAACAATCATATGCTAATATCACGAAGAGGGTGATATACAATAGGCAATAAATGAAAAAGGGGGGGGGCAGAATTAGATGGGGGTGGATAAGCCAAGCCAAGCCAAAGCTTAATTCAAATGGACGAAAAACGATATGCCACTTTTTTCTCTTTCTCTCTCTCTCGGCCATTACAGGCGATGACAGGGAGTCACGATTTGCTGAATCTAGACAGACTGAGGCCTTCTTTAGCCATACTGTACCACTCTGCTCCGGGCTAGCGGTCACACACTCCCCTCGTCATCCGATATCTCCTCCTCCTCCATTTTACATTTCTATAGAGGCCTTATTAACTTTACACAAACACATACTGTCCAGCAGCAACACAACCCTGTCTGGAGATGGGGGTCCTTTAAGGTTACACACTCAGTCTGGGGCAAAGGGTCAAACTCAATTGGGGGTTTTTATCTGTGTCTTGTTAAGTCTTTCGCATTTAAGCAGTCATTTAAGCAATGATACATTCTTAACGGTAAACATGTAAATATATCATTGCAAAAAACATGATTTTCAAAGTACACAATATAGTATGAAGCTTCAGCAGCCGCTTGAATTGTGTGTGGATACAGGGCCTCATTAGATTTCAGTATGGTACTGGATCAGATTGCTGATGTTAATGAATGCCGGAAAAAGTCTCAAGGGGAAAAACACACACATGCGCGTGCACGTACACACACACACTTTTTTTTTTTTTTTGCATTTCCGAGGTTACTTCAAGGACACAGGTCAGCAAACTAGTATCACTGATGTCTATGATTTATCATATTTTTACTACTAAAACTAATATAACAATAATATTGCAATATTAAGACAGAACGCATGGCTGTGAAGACATTCACTGGTGAGATCAAATGTGTTTTCAAATACTCATGTGTGTCATGTGATGGACTAGCTGTGTCCTTTTTAGAGATTTGTTTTATTCTACCTGTTTTTTTTTTTTTGTTGTTTTTATAAGTCAGACATAACTATCTATAGAGATTGTTATAAGGTTGATATCAGAAGATAACAATAGTGGATTGGATATCAAACAGAAAACAAAAAAACAACCAACTTAATCTAAACTGCTTCAAACAAGGTCAGCGGCTATTACTTTTGCATCGCTGTTTCAGAGCCATAACTGACAGAACCACCAACAATTCTTATCTCTACCAGAAGGTCCTGAAGCATAAGGCCTTGTCTTCAGTCCATTATCTGAAGCTTAAGCACAGCTATGTTATTCAGGGAGATGGGATTCACCTCTGAATGGCTCAAAAAACTCAAAGTTTTTGAAGTGGTCTAGTCAAGTCCTGACCTGACCTCCATTGAGAAGGACTTTAAATGGGTAGTGCATGCTTGAAAGCCCTCTAATGACCCTGAATTAAAGTAATTATTCAAAGAAAACTGGATCAAAGTAAAAAAAAAAAAAAATAAATAATAATAATAATAATAATAATATCAGAGGTCAAAAGTCTAAAAGGACAACGAGTATGAACTGAGGTCTTCCAACCACCGTTATCCTTAACCTTCACTAGCAGATAAAAAAAATCTGTTAAAGAAGCTGTGGATTTACCAGGGGCAGTGGTGATCCATGCGTCGGACACAATGGCCGCAGCGACTGCAGTGGTGTGACCTTTTTGGCCTCATCATGTTGCATTTATTACACAGCTCCCACTGTTCACGTTCTACAATTAAAGTCAAAAATATTAAAAAAACAACACAAACAAGCTGGCATTCATTACTGAAACGGAAAGACGTCAAATTAAAGAAGTCCTTTCTGCTGGAAAGTTCAATCAAACATAGTACTGTAAATACAGTTTTTCAATCCAACAGGGAGCCAAAGGAACTCTGACCAATGTCAGTTAATATCAGAATACTCAAAATCAACTACCAAAAGCATTTGAACAGAAACTTCATTCAGGCATGGGAACACCATTTCTTTTTGGAAATTACTAATGAATAACTGACAAGATTACCATATATTTAATATAGTATCTCTTCAGTTACACTGTCACAAGAAATACAGCTAAAATAAGAGAACATTAAACAATCATTAATACCATGTGTGTCCAAGGAAAATGTGGGAATAAACAGAAGCAGAAAACAAGGACAAGAATACAAAATGATCAGATGTCATTATTAACATGCAAGCAAGTTGGACAGGATTTGACTGTCCTCTATGAATGAAGGTCTGATTCTATATTTGATAAATAATGCACTATTGTGCCCCACTTTATTTAACATTTCACTATTTTGTAGAATTGTGAAGTGATGCTTTCAACAAAATTTAAGTTGGTAGCAAATAAATGTATAACATATTTGTATTCATATATGCTGCATCGCAGGCCAGCTATTAGATAGGGAAGTAAATGTTGATATGTCCAGATTTTGTTTGATGTGCAAGATGAAGTTCAAAAATGTTCAAAATCCAGAACACCTCACCCACCAAAAGTAGTAATCAAATCTCAAGAAACATTCTGTCAGAAAATGATTTAAGATCATTACATAATGTTATTTATCATTCAATTTCTTACTGTTTTCAAAGGTACCTTAAGTATCAAATAAAATCTAAACATACATGTTGGAATGTAGGTTGGTATAATAATTAATATGCCTGACGCCACACTTCTGAACAGCACTACATATACTGTATAAGACCTTTCTTGAAAGAATTCAAATGTATGCATATCTTTTTACTCTGCCTTACATAAGCATGGGCACATTTTTGCTCAACAAACACATGCATCACGTCTTCTGTATAACTGTATTGAACAACCGATCAGAGCTACGTGTAACACTCATGTTGTAACATACAAATTAGCACAAACAATAGATCCGACTGGTTCTTAGCCATTGGAAAACTACACATTCCCTTCAGGTCACTAAATAAAAAGTCTACTTAAATCTTCGTCAATTATGAACTAAATGATAAAGGGTATCCATTCTATGGCACAGTCCTATTTGTATTTATGATATCACCTTTCCTCCTTCAGTGTCTGATCACTGATTTGATCTTACGTGACCTTAAGTCAGCCAATTTAAATCTTTTCGAGGTAGCTTCTAACGCCATTATGGCAAGTGGATATGTGCTAATCTCGCCCACATCCAGCTCCAAAAAAGCTGATCAGGCTTAACTAGCTTAGCGCCAGGCAGGTAAGGTGATGAGCTCCTCTCTGATTCTACTGAAGCTTTCAGAGAACTGCCACAGCTCACAAATCCACAGCCCCAAACGGATTTAGTAACTCATGATAGGGGTGAAGCCAGGGCAGCTGAGGACTGATGCTTAGGTAAAGGTAAGATGGAAGTTCTCTGACCATGTTTTATTTAAGTCAACCTTTTTTGTTTGTGGGGGGGAAAGGGACTTGAGTCTCCAACAGATCCTATGTCACAAATTCATAAGGTACATTTGGATCCTAATGGAAAAATCAATCATCTTGTGATTCTTAAATTTTAAAATGATTTCACAAAAGCACTATAAAACATCATAACATGATAAGCAGTATTAGTTAGAATAAAAACAACATCAATCAATGGTACAAGATTTTTTGGCAATTCATTGATGATCATGCATCTCTAAGCTGAAACCAGCACAACACTGCCCTCTGCTGGCAGCTGCAGATGTTTACAGAAGTCAAGGTAAAATTACTGTATTTGTGTTGGATACAGTAAAAGAGCAACAATCCTTACTATGAAAAAGAATACAGCAGTGAAGCCAACATTTTTAACAGTTGGTCAGGTAAGGATTGATTCTACTCTACATACTGTAGATCAGATTTATGTTCCCCATTAGAGAAAAAATGTTTTGAGCATTGATGAAAATTACTGAATCAGTTAAATTCAGTTATTCTTCTTGTCGTAAAGAGCTCACATGATGACCTCTGTATGTGTTCTATATTTTAAGGTTAAAATCCCAAAGTAACATGTCACAGCAACAATTTTACAGCTTTCAATTCTTCAGTATTTCTAAAAATGGGGTCAGAACTGTTTTAATATATAACAGACATCAAGTCAGGTCAAGTCAAGGCTTTTTATTGTCATTACATCTGAGTACAGGTACACAGTGCAATGAAATTACGTTCCTCCGGAAACAAGGTGCAACATGGAGCAGCAATAGAGTATGACAACATAAAGTGCAAACACTACAATAAATACAGCAAACAAGGACAGGACAGGACAGGACAGTGCAGTACCGAGTACAATGAGGTGAAATGTCTTTGGTGAGAATAAGGTGCAAGAGATATGTAACATACTGTAACATATAGATGTACACGATACAGCACTTTCTTAGGTAGAAAGTTTATAGAAAGACATGTTGAAATGAACCTGATTTTGCCTAAAGTGCTAAACATACAGGTCAGCATTTTGTGAATGTGGTCACATCTACACATTCACAAACTGTCCCGTGATTCATCCAGGATGTTCATTAGCTGCTGTCATATAGGAGCTTAATGAGGGTTGCAAGGAAGCGTTGTAAGGAACTTTGCATATATTTTAAAGGGTCTGTGAAACGTCACCATGGGCTTTAATGGGTAAATACCATCTGCGTGACCAGTGTCTGATACATTAATGATGTAATCAGAAATCTTTGGTGGTGCTCTAAATATGTATGTTCAATGCAATTGTTCTGTAGCCTCGGCAAGACTTTAAGTCCTCAAGATAAAAAACAAGTGATTTACCTGCAAGTGGGATTTTGGGGTCTTGAGCAAGACGTCCAGGATCCGCTGTGGAAGCCCTTAATAATGCAGACACACACAAGAGTGATGCCAGATAGTAACCTACAAAGAATGAAAGATAACACAAGAAATAGAGAATAATTAACTTTTTTAGTATAATAATAATTAACGGTTAGTTTCAGTGAACCATTAGTGAAGCACTTTTTCGCTGGGTAGTTAACTGTGCTGCTAAACAGCCACAGTGACATTCAATTGATATGTAATTTCTAAATGCAAATTGGCTTCTGTCACCCAACAAGCTGTGCTGTTAAACCTTTCATTTATGTAAATTATGGTAGTTGCCACGCATGGTAACTTCCATTTTCTTCATCTCCGGCAACGAGATATACAATCAAATGTGGCTGACAAATCTTCCATATCACAGTTCATAGATTATCTGTCAGTGAAGTTCATGTTTCTATAAATAATATGTGAAGATCTATTAGCATAGAATTAGAAAGAGCTGCATGTGTCTTCTATTCAAGCTATCAAGAATGTCATGTAGCTTTTGTATCACAAACCTCTTCTGTAAGTCTACTGACGTGATAACTCCTAATTCGTAGTCCCTACATCAGTACACACTGACCTATACAGTGGTATCCAACTCCCCCTCATGGTGAGCTACCTTCCACACTCCACTCAGCTGATCAAGGACTTCTCAAAGCAGTAATGAGGTGGATCTGGTGGGATAAATTAGGGTGGGATCCAAAGTCTGGAATGGTCTCTTGGAGCAGAGTTGGTGACGACTGGGCTAGATGTTTTACAGGTTTAGTTCCCCCCCACTGCTTCACTCAGGCCCAACTCTCAGCAAAGCTTACGGAGTATTTGGCTTCAGTCAGCCACTTGTAATTACAGTTAAACAAAATCTGGTCAGAGGGGGCCTCAAACACTACTTGTGGCCTTTGGATTTCTATCAGACCTTAAAGGGGGCTGGGTTCATTTACACTTGTATTTTTCGACAGATACTCCCTACGCATGTGTATACAATAGAACCCAGATATGACTATATAAATATGACCCATTCGTAAGTTGAGTGCCTTTTTGACACACCTCCCTTAAGTTGTAAGATAACTGCCAAGCACTTAATGAGATGTACTGGTTGTGAAAGCTCACATTAAACACCACTGCACTGCCCTGTAACTCCACAGTGTGAACAGTACCCACCCACTCTCAATGTCAGTTAGGGTAAAGGTTTCACATAACTACACTCTCTGTCACACGAGAGGACAAACCAGTCTGATAACTCTGGGCTGTTAAGATAAGCTTGCATTCTTGTCTACCCAGAGCCACTGCCCAAACCAGATTGCTAAGAATTAAAAAAATGCCAACCAGACTAGCATATTACCGTCATGTCTCTGATTTCTCAGATCGTGCAGGATTAGATGAGTTTCCTCTGAGCATAAATGAAAGATTAACTTCAGCAGTGACTGATCCTGAAATTTACAGGGCATGGCAGTAGAACATTAACTAATGGAAATCCAGGCCTTCAAATAAGAGGTGATATGTCACAAATATCAAGCTAATAATAACGTAATTATAGATGTAAACTTCAGATTAATTATGACATTACTTTAAATAGCAGATTTGACAGAGCATATTCTGGGGAGATACCAGCATCTCAAATCAGCATATAGCTATGGGCTTGATGACTCAAAGCAGTTATCTCTATACACTTACAGCTAATTTGTCCAGTTAAATTGGTTCCCCTAAATGTGTAGATATATAGTTATAGAGCCTGTTTTAGCGCCCATATCCTGTAAAAGTTTTGTGATGACCTGGTAGAGATGTAAATACTCCCAAAAATAAATTAACATTCTGTCCTTTAAAGTAATGACCGTATCGCCACCCTTACTCACAGAACACTAGTGCTCCTGATATGTTTCCTTCATTGTAGTGTGGAATGAGGACCAGTTTAGGAATCAAGAAGGTGTTGTAGAGCCAGACAAACAGCACCATGCCAAGGCAGAACCAGCCCATGGGGTCCACCACAAAATGTAGTCGTAGTTTCATTCTTCTGCATAACAGACAGCCCAATGACAGTGCAAGCTCCCAGTGCTCCCAGATTCAGTTCTGACTCCAGATCAATGGTGGGACACTGCAATACAGTTTAAATGGAACATATTGATTTCAAAGTGGCTGGATATGAAAAATGCATCACCTAGGAATAGAAAGGCCGTTATGTTAGGCCTAATGGTGGTTGGAAGCCCTCTGTAAACAGTAAAAACAAAGAAGAAATTACACAGTTAGTGGGAGAATAACTATTCGGCTTCTTCAATAACAGTATATTCATCATTCAGGAAATACAGAAATGAACTTAAATGATAAATTGTAAGAATTACAGTATAGTCATTATCATAGATACATACAAAACGGAGCTCAAAGAAACAATCAGTAGAAAATGAGAGTGAGCTTGTGAAATGGCTACAGTCTAATTTCAAAACACCAGAGAGAGTTGTCTGCCCTGCCCCCTCCTACCCAGACTGAAGCTCATGCGGGTTGTCAGGTTGAGGACAATGAACGAAGGCAAGTTTCTCACATTCTTCTTTGCAGAACCTCGCAAGTTCCAACAATTGGCTGGAGAGCGTTAGTGCACAGACATGAGGTGTTCAATTGTGTCCAAGTCTGGACTCTGGCTGGGTCACTTAATGACATTAACAGAGTTGTCCCGAAGCCACTCCTTTGTTATCTTGGCTGTGTGCTTAGCATTGTTGTCCTGTTGGAAGATAAACTTTCATCCCAGTCTAACGTCCAGAGCGCTCTGTAGCATATCATCATCAAGGATGTCTCTCTACATTGCCGCAGTCATCTTTCCCTCGACCCTGACTAATCTCTTGAGTTCCCTCTACAGAAAAACATTCCTACAGCATGATGCTGCCACCACCGTGCTTCACTGCATGAATGGTATTGTCTAGGTGAAGTGCAGTGCCTGGTTTCTAACAAATATAATGACTTTTCTCATGGTCTGAGAGTCCTTTACGTGCCTTTGGGAAAACTCCAGACAGGCTATCATGTGCCTTTAATTGAGGAGTGGTTTCCTTCGGGCCACTCTACTATACATGCCTTATTGCTGGAGTGCTGCAGAAATGATTGTCTTGCTCCTCTAGGAGTCATGGTGGTTCCAAACTTCTTCCATTACAGATGATTACATTTCTGTATACTTCATGGCTTGGTTTGTGCTTGGACACGTCTACTATCGGACCTTTTATAAACAGGTGAGTGCCTTTCCAATCCATGTCCCATTGAATTTACTACAGGTGTCCAATCAAGCCTACACAAATGAGTGCAAGACAAGTTTAAGAAAGCGATGATGACTTGTACTCTGTAAATTAATCAGAATTATTAATTTAATTAATAAATTTGAGGTGTTTTTATTGTTTGCACATTATAAATTGGGTCATGTGGATTGTATTGTATCTTTGTCTGTAGTTAGTTATAATTTAATAAACTAAACTTGGCATTGGCAGCAATTTCATATAGACTAATATCTGAAACTGGAGCAGTTAAGCAGCATGTATATATATATATATATATATATATATATATATATATATATATATATATATATATATATATAATAGCCCATGTTGCTTAACTGCTCCAGTTTCAGATATTAGTCTATATGAAATTGCTGCCAATATATATATAGTTTTCCTTGCATGTTTTACTGATGACCAGTTTGGCTTACAGTTAATGAAAATCAGAAATCCACATAGAGGACAGTGCATGTCAGATCACAAACCAAGCCATGAAGTGTAAGGAACTGCCTGTAGACCTCTGGGTTGTATCATTTCCCCCCCACCTCTATGTGAGGCAGATTGCATAATTAATGTATGACATTAATTCATGGTTCAAGATAAGCTAAGACAGTTTATCAGAGCAGGTTATACAGCTGAGATTGGCTCTCCTCTCCTTATCTTATTTCTCATAGTGGTGAGATGAACATAGTAAACACTGTTAATAAACCTGACTAGGGGTTCGCAGGTTACAGCACTACACTGTTGACCACAGCTCTGTCTGTCTGTCTGTCTCTCTCTCGCTCTCTCGCTCTCGAGAGAGAGTTAAATATAATAGTATAAGCAGTAAATACTGTCTGTTAACGCGACAGTATGATCTAGAAACTGCTAACCCAGCTTTCTGCTTTCCTCCCCCTCACTGAGAGACCCTGGATAAACCCTTCAGTAGAGCTCAATATAAACACAGCCCGGTTCTAAAACAGCCCGTTTCTGAGAGGCTCGGCTTAGTGCTAGCGAGAGAGAGTGAGACACACTTACTGTCGGAGCTTTTGATGTCTGAGAGCTGATTGAAGTCTCTGATACTGTTTAGTCTTATTTCCTACACTGATTCTACGGTGGCCGCGAAGTACAAAAGCGCACACCACACTACTGCTGTGGGGGCGGGGCGACCCCTCGGTCACATGACATCTTTCTGTTTACAGCTAATGCAAGATAGTCTCTAGAGATTTTTCCACTTTCTTCTTATTATTATTTGATTAATACAGTGCAGCAAATTATAGTTATTGTTATTCAGATAAACAATATAAAAAGCTAATAACTATGTATGTGACGAATAAATCGAACCTTGAACCTAATTATTATCTTGTAATTAATCTTATTATTGTTCTGGTGGTTAATTAATGATAATAGATAAATACATATACATATATAAATAAATATAAAATAATTTAATAGTTTAAATAGGGAATAAAAAGTTTAGCATAAAATTAGTATCAGTAGTCCTAGCAGTAATATTAGTAGTGTGCTTGCAGTTTTTTGTACTTTGAATTTTTATCTGCTTGTAATGTTAGGCTGTTTCTTTGATTTACTTAACTAGACTCTGTAGGAACTTTTGTCTGTCTTATCTAACCGTGTGCCTATCCTGTTAGCTGAAATCAGGTGTGGTTTTGGGCTAGTTAAGGTGTGAATTGCAGGGGCGGAGTTCCAGATTGCAATTCTAAATCAATTGAAAGGATATCCGGTTTGCAGGTAGATTTGTTGAGTTGAAAGTTTGAAATTGTTTTCAGAAGCCTCTAGTTTCAAACCTCTAGTGTTTTCCCATCCCAGTTGTCACATCCTGCAACACCAGAAGACATTCCTACAGTAACAGAAACCGCAATACCAGTAACCTCATTTACCCGCCCGCTTCATCAGATTCTCAGGTGACGGTAACTGGGGGAGCTCTGGAATTGCCAGTCAGCAGTACAGAAAGCTGACTTCATCTCAGCCCTGGCATCTGCACAATCTCTGGACTTCTTGGCTCTGACAGAAACATGGATCACCCCTGAGAACAGGGGTGAGGGTCGGTAGAGGTGGAGGCACAGGCTTGCTTGTCTCTCAGGGGTGGTGATCGACTCCCCTCACACTCTCACATCTTGACATTTCCTCCTTTGAATTCCATGTGGTTGCAGTATCTTTTCCAACTAAATTCCACATCATTGTTCTCTATCGACCTCCTGGTCCATTGGTCAATTTCATTTCATTGGACACTCTCCTGAGTAGTCTCATTGGTGATTTCAACCTTCCATCAGAGACTGCAGTCATCATCTGAGTAGTCTCATTGGTGATTTCATCCTTCCATCAGAAACTGCAGTCATCATGTCTCCTCCACTTCTATCTTCTTTTAACCACCTTTAACCAGTCTGGTCCAACCAGACCTCCAAACCTTTCCCGTGATTGACAGAAGTTCTGCGCAACAACCAAAGAGAGTTAAGACTAGCTGAAAGAAAGTGGAGAAAAACACAACAGGACTCAGATCTCAGTGCTTACCGGGCCCTCCTTTCCAGATTTTCAGCAGAAGTAACTGCTGCAAAATCATCCTTTTACAAGGAGAGACTGGAAGCATCAGCATCTGATCTACGCAAGCTCTTTTCCATCTTCTCTTCTCTCCTAAACCCTCCTACCCCCCTGCTCCAACTACCCTCACCTCAGAAGATTTTGTCACCTTCTTTGAAGAAAAGGTTGACAAGATCTGCCAATTCTTTCCACCCTCCCTTCCATCAACCTCTACTCCTCCAACCAGACACTCTTCTCCTCCTCCTGCATCTCTTTCCTCTTTTTCTCCACTTTCCACAGCTGACATCCTTCATCTTCTCACATCTATCCCAACCACCTGTCCTCTTGACCCTATCCCTTCCTCTCTATTTCAAACAATTGCTCCTGACCTTCTTCCTTTCATTACGTTTATCATAAACAGCTCATTATCATCAGGTCATGTTCCATCTACTTTCAAAACTTCCATAGTGGTCCCAATCTTGAAAAAGCCAACTCCTGATAGTACAGACATCAGCAATAATAGACCAGTATCACTACTCTCCTTCCTCTCAAAAATCCTTGAACATTCTGTATACAATCAGCTATCTCTCTTTCTCAACCAGAACAACTTCCAGGACCCAAACTAATCTGGCTTCAAACTGGCACACTCAACAGAGACTGCTCTCATTGCTGTCACTGAGAAACTCCATGCTGCAAGATCAGCCAAACTCTCATGCGTTGTAATTCTCCTTGACCTCTCTACAGCCTTTGACACAGTAGACCACAAGATCCTCCTGCCAATCCTTGGTAGCCTTGGAATCACTGGTTCTGCATTGCAATGGTTTGCATCATACCTGGAAGAGCGTTCTTACTAGGTCACATGGGAGCCACATCAGCTCCACGCAGACTCTCCACCGGTGTTCCACAAGGCTCAGTCCTCTGTCCTCTTCGCTTTTCTCACTGCAATACGTCTCTTGGTAAAGTAATATCTTCTCATGGTTTTACTTACCACTGCTAAGCCAATGACACTCAACTCATCCTTTCTTTCCCACCCTCCGACACCCAGGTCTCATCCCGGATCTCAGCTTGCCTCTCTGATGCTCATCATGGATGGCAGCCCATCGCCTCAAACTCAACCCCAGCAAGACTGAACTATTGTTCATTCCTGGAAGCACTGGTCCTCAGTCTTCTGTCATTTTAAGACTAGACTACTGCAACTCCCTACTGGCTGGCCTAACTATGTGGACCATCAGACCATTGAAACTTATCCAGAATGCAGCAGCGTGGCTTGTCTTCAATGTTCCTAAATTCAGTCACATAACTCCTCTGCTGCGTTCTGTTCATTGGCTCCCTGTAGCTGCATGCATCAGATTCAAAACCTTCATGCTGACCTACAAAGCAAAAAATGGACCAGCCCCTCAATATATGATGGCAATGGTCAAAACTCAAGCTGTACCAAGAGCCCTTCGAGCTTCAAGTACAGCTCAGCTTGACCCACCATCCCTCAAAACGCAAGGAAAACATGCATCCAGACTTTTTTCTGTTCAGGCACCAAAATGATGGAACGAACTTCCCCTGGGAGTTCAAACAGCTGAGTCCCTCAATGTCTTCAAACGCAGACTGAAGACTCATCTGTTTCAGGAGTATTTAACTCCATAAAGACATTTGTTTCAACAGGATCTAAATGTGAGGAATCTCTAGATTCTAGCCTTGTCTACTAGGTAAGTATTCTGAGTGAACAGCAAAGCACTTTTGTAAGTCGCTCTGGACAAGGGTGTCTGCTAAATGCCATAAATATAAATCTAGCTTTTATGATGGTGGTTGTGGTGGTGATAATGATGATGATAATATCAACGCTAACAATTATTAGAGTTTCTATACATATATAATACTGTAAATTAATTTATTATTATTATTATTATTATTAGTAGTAGTAGTAGTAGCAGTAGCAGTGGGCTATCTGCCAAATAGCTGAGAGTCAAGAAAATATCTCTTGCATAAGCTAAACAATACTAAATCTTTCTTCCTTTTTTACATATCAAACTGCCTATTTTTTCACCAGGAAAGGCAGAAACTGGCTTATTTAAATGACCAACCTGTCAGTGCATGACCATTATGTGCTGCCTGGCAACCCTTCCTTATTTTGCATTCCTTGTGATAAGGCCTGTAGCTGCTTCTGTCTATATGGCTTTGCTATATGCAAAAAAACAAATTCACTAAACATTGTTGTGGTTGGCTGAAGAAACTATTTGGTCGTCTGTCTCTGGATTATTTTCCTCATTTTGTGCTAGCAGTGCACAAAACTGTTTATAAGAATAAATCACTCATGGTGTGTTGTTGTGAGACTGGATCTGATGCCTCACTAAAACTACCAAGCTTTGTTTGCTATTGTGGTGAAGAGGCATTGATATAAGCATGATACCTAAACAGGATTCAGGGGCTGTTTTTACAAGCACCTCAGAATTTATGGAAGCCTGTTCATGTCATGTAGAGGAGAATGACTTTTAATTTTAAAATATTTAATATATAACATTTTTTACTATATATATATATATATATATATATATATATATATATATATATATATATATATATATATATGTGTTCATTTACAGAAACTATAAGTCAACAACTGGTCAAATACAATCAAAATGTTTCCTAGAGCAGTGCTTCTCAACCCTGTTCCTGGAAGCACCCCACTGCCCTACACATTTTAGCTTTAACACACCCCATGCAACTCTGCACTGATTAGTTGAATCAGGTGTGGCGAGAGAATATTCTAAAATAGTCAAGGTAGGGGTGCCTCCAGGACCAGGGTTGAGAAACATTGGTCAAGAGCTAGGCCAGTGTCTCCAACACTATTCCATAAAAGACACCTTCTCACAGACTTTGCATCCAACAAATTAGACAGAATTCCTATACTAGGCACATGACATGCATTGGAGTAAGTTGCAGTAACTCTCCAGTAGGAGGGTTTGAGACTACTGATCTAGGCCAGTGCTACACAACCCTGGTCCTGGAAGCATCCCTGCCCTATATTTCAGCTTTAACACCCCCCCTTGCAACTCTGAAGGTCTGGTTAAAGAGCTAATTCACTGAATCAGGTATTGTGGGAGCAGGGGTGCCTCCAGGACCAGGGTTGAGAAACATTGTTTCAGAGCTAAGCCAGTCTCCAACCCTATTCATAAAGTGATACCTTCTCACAGACTTTGGACCCCCATTTGACTTAACCAATGATTGCTTTCAGACATCTTAGACAAACTGAATGAGCTGTGTTAGATGGGATGGGGATGAAGCCTGCCAGAAGTTACAGTAGCTCTCTGGGAGGTTTCCAGGCCACAGATCTAAGCCAGTGTTTTTCAACCCTGCTCCTGGAGGCACCCCTACCCCACATATTTTAGATCTTCCCCTGCTCCCAACACACCTGATTCCACTAATCAGTTTATTAACAAGCCCTTCAGAGTTTTGTTGTGTGTGGGTGTGTGTGAGTTGGGGGGGCATGAGTCTCCACACAGGGGCCTCCACACAGGGGCTTCCAGGACCAGTATTGAGAAACACTGCTCTATGCTTCCAAAGCGCACTGTGGGGACTTTTATTTTGAAGTTTCATGCCTGCGCTCTTGTTGTCGCGGCGCTGGTTGACGCCACGAACAGCTGACGCTGTGCGTGCGCGCGCCTGGCCGTGTTTTCACACACAAAGCAGCGCCGCAGCCTGGCTGACACTCTTTAAACGGGTGTGTGGCTCTCACTCTCTCTCTCACTCGTCTGATCGTGCTCTGTTTAGAGCAGCTGTGTGGCAGGATGGCGGCCCGGCGCTGCTCGTCGCTGGCTCTGAGCGGAGAGGTGTCGCTGTCGTTCAGGGATGAGCTGGCGGCCACCATCCACGGAGCGTTCGAGGTGGCGGTGGAAATCGCGGTGCTGGAGATCTCCAAGCTGGTCAGCCAGGCCCTGGGGGATGTCCGCGACCAGATGCAGGAGACCCTGCGGGAGAACAAGTTCCTGAAGTCGCGGCTGCAGTCGGCCGAGCGGAAAGGCCCGGCGGCTGCGGATGGACTGCAGGCCGGGCCGAGCGAGGACGGGGCCGGCTTCACTCCGCAGCAGAGAGGCCAGTCCGAACCGCCGGAGGCGAACCTCGAGGAGAGCTCCGAGCAGACCTACGAGTGTGCCGAGGGGGGCTCTGAGCACCTGGACGAGTCTTTCAGGGAAATCCGGGAAGATGGTCGTGTTCGCTCACACGACCTGAACTCAGCCTCCAAAACAGCGCCTGCACAATATCTGGACCCAGGTGAACACAGTGCTCCTCAGCCTCCAGCCTCCAGCTGAGGCAGTGAAGTCAGAGACGCCTGAACAGAAAAACAAAACAAGCAGCTCCTAAAGAGAAGTTGTGTAGAATTCAACTGTGAACACTGTTTGAGTGGTTTGGGGTGAAGTGCTTCATTCTGCACACTTAAAAATTAGGGTTCTTCACTAAAATGGTTCTATTTAGAACCATGAACAACCAAAGAACCATTTGTTTGAGTAAATGCTTTTCTTTTGAAAGGGTTCTTCAGATTGATGAATCTGCTATAGAGTGTTTTATATAGAACCTTTTGGACAAGAGTTCTGTATAGCACCAAAAAGAGTTCTTCCATCGTCATGTCATGACATTGTAGCAGTAGTACACACTTAAAAATGATGGTTCTTCAAGGGTTCTTTCATAAAGAAAATGGTTATAAAAACCATGAACGCTAGCATCAAGGGTGAAAGGGTTCTTTAGGCTGTTGGAAGATGTGCTGTAGAGGGTTCTATATAGAACCATTTTGAAAAGGCTTCTACTATTATTAGGATGTAGATTGTAACAACAGAAGAACCTTCTATAGGCCTTTCTCATCAATTTGAAGAACCATTTTGTGATGCAGAGAACCCTTTAGTCATTCGAAGAATTCTTTGAGTGTTCAGGGTTCTATATAGGACATTTTCTTTACTGAAAAGCCCTTAAAGAACCCTAGTTTTCAAGTGTGTACTTAATGTTTCCAGGCCAGAAAGGTCATAGGAACCAGATAAATTGACAGTCCTGTGACTGATAATAATAAGAAGTGAATAAGAACCAGCGTTCAGTCTGTTCGAAAGTTCCCTCAAAGTTATTACACAAATTAGAAGCAATCTTATCCCAGTTGTTCCTTTTGGTCCAGTCAGGTGTGTATAAGGAATAGACTCTGCTCTGCTCTCTTAGCCAGTCCACATGAGCAACCACTTAGGAATAACACTTAGTTCCCATTATTTCCCTGGCCATTTCCTTGAGAATTCCTATGATTTTCCTACTATTGATGGTGAATGGAGAGAGGAATTGTAGAAGACCCTAAAGTGGGCAATGTTTGGACCAGCCGAGGGTGGGGGATCTGACACTATACCACAAATCCAGTTGTCCTGACTTGCTCTGATAATATCTAGAAAAAGGTGGATGTGTTTCCATGTCATAACAGAATGAATCCATGCTATTTGTAACTGTGCCTCCTGCCTTCACAGGTCCACAGCATGATTCGCAGGAAGCGGACAAGCAGCAGAAGGTAGACCCCAGCCCAGACACACAAGGGGAGCAGAACCAGTCACCTGTTCTGCCTAAAGAAGAGCCTCTCCATGTGAAGGAGGAGAGTCTACAGCCAGAGCTGGATGAAGGTTCAGGTGGCGATGGTGATATAGGCTCAGGCTGCAGCTTTAACCCCAGCTCTGATGAAGAGTTCGGACCTGACAAACTGTCTCTGGTTCAGTCTAAACTGCTGGAGGACTGGAGACCCGATCCAGAGCAACCTCTGCGTGACAAGTCTGAGTCTGTTGATCCTGGACCCAGTCAGAGTCTTGGTAGGAGATCTTAATCTCATAGCTTGTGATGTTTTGATACCTTAGATGTACTAACGATGAATGCAGCTTTTATTGGGCTTTCACCCTGATGTGGTGTTTTCTGTTTTTCCAGAAGCTTCAGATGTTGTCCCCTCATCTACTAGTGGTCATCCAACCTTCTCTGTCTCATTTGATGGCCTTTTCCAGTCAGCAGACAGACCTCTGCACCCTGCACCTCAAACCTACGTCCATGTCAGGACGAATGCCCATCCCAGTGTTCACTTGTGTAAAATCTGTGGCCATTCGTTTAACCGTGCAAGTGACCTGCGTAGACATCACAGTCAGCAGCACAGATCTAAGGCTTCTAATGCGGGAAAGGCGTCAAGCTCAGGACGACCAGCCAAAAAGCAGCTGTTTCCGCCAGGATGCAGCCCATATCACTGCAACGAATGCGGCCGTGACTTTAACCGCATGGAGAATCTAAAGACACACTTGCGCATCCACACTGGAGAGCGTCCATACTCTTGCACTGTGTGTGGGGTGCGGTTCCGGCACTCTGGGGCACTCACGCGCCATTTTCGCATTCATACAGGAGAAAAACCCTATGTTTGTGGCCAATGTGGGAAACGCTTTCGGAACTGTGGTGGATTACGCTTCCACCAGAAGTCTCACAGCAGGGACAGACACATCTATCTAAACTGAGTTTGAAAAAGACAGCAGTGCAGTGTTGTATGATCTCTTTCAGGATAGTGTTGTGCAGTGTTAAAGGGCCCAAATAATGTTGTATTATTTTTATTTTTTATATAATATTTGATGTACTGTGTAAATATGTTTAGGTTTCAAAAATGTTCAGTCCACATGGAGGGTATATGTAAACTAAACTAAACTTCAAAAACAGTTTTGGCTTTGTCATGGTTGTCATGTTACATGTGAGAAAATATTTCCATATGACTGTTTATTAAACCTGATTTAACCCACCAATTTACATTAAAGAGGTAAGTGTTACTTCAGACAGTCTGTAAATAGAGTTATTGCAGTCAAAGTGATGTAGATGCAGTGCATTATGCAAGCACTGGATATTAGAAAGTAGTGCAAGAACAGATGTCATTTATGTATGCAATGTAATGCACCTGTCAACCTAAATCTGATTTATGCATTATCTAGATTGTATCTGGATTGATATTTGATACTGTGGACAGCAAAAAAAACCCACATAAAATCCTAACTGGGTTTTTGCAAAGCAGATTCAAACCACATTTGGAGGTGGTTTCAAATGCATTTACAATCAGACTTCTACTGACGCGTCTGGTTGCTCAAATCAGATTTCAGAGTGTCTTGTGCATCACTCGTAATGCAAAGTATGGCATTCCCAGAAGAGTACCAATGGCTACATAGCCAGCATTGCTACAGTTACTAACACTTTGTAGTTGCCACAGCAATCCGGATTTGCCTGCAGTCTGAACATAGCCTTTAATACACTATAACACACACTGATTAATTCAAAAGAATAGGAAAAATTGGGATGTGCTCAAATGGGAATTGCATGAAGACTGTTTATGGTATGTAAACCATACCAATGCCTTAAGTGGCCTTCAGGGGTAAATGGCAGAAAAAATTGTAAAGTTATTAAAATAAAAGGTAAAATATGTGATTAAACATGATTACAAAAGATGCTTTTAATTATCATTTCTAATACAGAATTGTATTTTAAGCACTTATTTTCTGTGAAATTGTCTTTTCATGATTGAGACGTGTTGTGCCTCTTTCAGCTGCCTCATGAGAAGGTTGATCTAGACCCTATGAGGAAATGTTTCTCAGCTTTCTTCAGCAATATTCATATGAATGACAAAAGTGTCAAACTTTAATGAAATAGTAAAACTAAGTCCATAGATTTTTATTTTATTAGTTTTATTATAGATTTTATTGGTATTATCAGTATTATAGGTGAATTTTATTTAATTATATATTAGCTGTTATCTACATAATATATATAACAAATATATACTATCTCTTATTTGATCATAGGCGTATTTATGACTTATCAGTGCATTCACAAATGCAGATTGTGAAGCCTATCATGAAAGACTGAATTCCCCTTGGGGTTTTTGTAAATAAAGACTTGTGAAATAATATGTAATTATTGTTAAAATTTCAAAACTCACCATTCACTCTAATGCCTATAGACAAGCCCATTCCTATTGAAGTTTTGGAAAAATAGAAGTCTTTTTTGAGAAGGAAATGGTCACCACACTGCAATTAAAGACTTTTACCATGTAAAAGAATTTTGTCTTTTAAATGGTACAATGTGACAAATTGTGCTTATTATGACAAATATGAAATAGGAAGGTAGAAAAGCCTCTTGATTTCAGGTTGACTTTCAGGTTGACTTAGGTTGTTTACGTGTTACTGTTTCAAATTGATTGAGACAATGATTGATTGATGATAATTTGCAGATGGAAGTTATACCCAATGATAGCAATGTCTTGGGTTTTCAGTTTTTTTAAAGTTCTTTTTCTGGGGTTGTAATAATATATGTAAACATACACCTTTAATGGAAAAAAAATGTATCTCCAAAATGGTGAGTTTAGATGACAAGGCAAAAGGTTCTTAACTTTGAGTTGACATTATTGTACAATAAAGATAATTAAATGTAATCCTAGGGCATTTCTATTGGTCTACAGGATTCCAATGATGGAGAAAACTAAAAACAGACAAAAATTGAGATATATGTTTTCATTGGACAGCAAGGATATGAGTCTGATTTAGAGAGTTAATGGAAATGGAAACGACTTCCAAAAGACACAAATCAGTTTTGAAAAGATTCAAATCACAGTTCTATGACTTAAAAAGTGTTTCATAATTGTGATTAAGGGTATGTTTGCTGAAGTCTGAAGGGACAGCCGGGCGCACACACACACAAATAAAAAATAATTTATTAATGAATGTCTTACATTTATTAGAAGTATTTCAATGTGGTATCGATTTAACCTTTGTTTCAAATTCAACCTTTGTGTGCAAGTTCAAAACACTGATCAGAAAAACAACACTTTATGCTCACTAACATTTTAGAGCTTAGAAGCTCTGATCTCAATAATGCAAAGCTAATTTTGTTGTAAAATGATGCTAGCTAGTGTTCCACAACTTCATCCGTTTCAAACAATAACCGGTAGTAAAAAAATCAAAAAAAAAAAAACAACTAGTAGTAGAAGCATTAAGATACTTTGGTGATCTGTGATTATTAGGTCTTCAGTTCTAAATTTGCTAAAGACTTAAACATTGTGTTTTAAAATGTTGTTTTAGATTAAATACAGAAGATCCACATGATATTATTTACAGATTTTATAGACTTTATCAGACATTAACTTAGTTTACCTGTATATTGTTGTGTTAAAGTGCCTTGTTCAGTAATGAATGCTGGTAGAGAGCTGTTGTTTTTCAGAATCTATACCATAACTGTTTACAACCAGTGATTTATATAGGACATTCATAAAGTTTAGGCTTGGAAAACGCAATATGCCAACAAATTCTGACTTCAGGCCTTCAGTCCTACCAGTTAGATACAAACCAATGGGAGAGATGCCAATAACCACTGACAAACAAAAGGCATTGATTGCACAAGTTTAACCCCATTGCTGCCAACATTTAATAAATTACTTTCAATGAATAAGTTGTTGATGTCCAATGAAAACATGTATCTCCAAAATTGCAGCTTTGTAGAAGAAGAAGGCATGTTCTTAATTTTAAATGGAAGTTAATGTTAAATAAGAGTTTATTCCAAGTAATTTTAAAGCATTTTTAGATAATACAGAGCAGCTACAGGGTCCAACAATGGAGAAAACTGGAGATAAGTGTTTTATGGAGATCATTGTTTCACTATTAATTATTTAATAACCAAAATCTTAAAATAATCAAGACACACAGAATATAATCTGGATTAAAATGTTCTATTAATTTATTGCAGAATAAAATAGCAATCATTAATCTAAATGTTTCCAGACTTTAAAATGTTACTGTTCATATTAATCATAACACAACCAGTGTACATATAGTGTATGTATTACATAAAAATCTTTCTGCTAAAAAGAAAAACTGTTTAAGTGATGAATTTCTGCCGTTCTGCTTTGGGTTTCTTACAGATTGGATGGAGGGAGGGGTCTTCTCTCTGTGCACATTCTGTTTTACTGTCAAGGCAGATGTAGCAGAAGTAGTAATTGCATTCAAGACAAGACACATATTTGCAGTCTGGCTGGTGTGTGGTGAGTGTGTAGCATTCAGGGCAAGCCCGAAACACTGGGCAGCCCACAACCGAGCTGTCAGAGTCTGTCACAATCTCACACGCCAGTAGAGTGGCCACTACATAACAGGAGTGATTACTGCACTGACCAGAGCTAGCGGCATTGGGGAAGACCCACGGGGCAAGGCAAGACCAGCAGAAGTGATGAGTGTGTGGACAAAGCACACAGCTGGAGAAAGGACAGGGGCGTCCAGCGCTGTCCATAGGGCGACGCAGGATGCTTGAGCAAACTGGACACTGAAGTAAACATAGAGAGAAATGGTCTTTGTAGTCACAATAGAAGATTTTTCATAATTGATTACATTCAAAGGCTGATAGCTGATATAAACGCTGAAAATGTTTTGAAGATGTTTAGTTCTGAATGTAATTATGTAATTGCATATTTCATAACACACTTACAAACAAAATACATTTGCATCAATTCACATTTGTTTCTCCAGGTGCAAGCCTGCATCTGAAAGTATGACCATGTTTCTGCTGAAATTACATATGCACAATAACCATCAGATCATATCATAACAAAATATGTTTTTTATTTACAGATATTAAGTTGCTATTAACTGAAAGATGTCTGATGGTATTCGTTCCCTTATTTCAATGCTGCAGATTCTAAAAGTTAGGGGTCAGTGCTATTCTTAATTTGGTGCATCATGTCTAAAATAATACCCAGTCTTGAAAGGGGCAGGGAAAGGGCTTATAATATCATGACAACATTTGCAAGATTGCTTTGGTTGAAGGCTTCCACACTGGTGGAAATATTGTGTTTTACACTATACAGTATGTCCAAATGTTTGTGGACCCTCTTTTTAATGAATGCATTTATCTACTTCAAGTTGCACACATTGCTGACGCAGATGTGCAAATGAACACACAACTTGCCTAGTCCTTGTAGAGAAGTACTGCCAATAGATTAGGACTATCTGGAGCAGATAAACATGAACCTAATGCCAGCATTGAAGTGTATCTCAATGGAATTGTGTTCTATAGCATGAGGGTGCTCTATCAAGTACTTTTGTAATGAGCTGGAGAATTGAGGATGAGGTGAGGTGGTGATTGTCCAACACCCTAACCTCACCTGAGTCTATGTCAATATAGTCTATGTCTTTGTCAATATAGTGTATATTAAACTCTACAAGTTTTATCATCAGCATTGTAAACTTGAATGTTTACACAAAACTGTATTCAGTCTTATTGTATTTGTTTATTTTCATTGCAAATAGGTGCCGTGGTTAGACACAAAAACATAATCTACATAGGGATAAACTGTACTCCATTGAGCTGTTATGTATTATTGTCTTCTGTACCTCACTTCCCAACAAGATGTTAGTTCATATAGTATGAGATAACAAATCAATGTAACAGCAATTTACATCCATTCAATTCACTGAATTAAAGAGAGAGTGATCTTAGTGTTGTCTTAGTGATGTCTCCTTGAAGCTATAACTCTGTAGTCTTTATGTGAGGTGATGCTTGCAATTTTGTGAATCCTTTAGAATTTTCCATATTTCTACATAAACGTGACCTAAAACCAGATTTTCACACAAGCAGATAATGAGTACCAAATAAAACATTTTGGTCATTTATATATATAAACCCAGCTTCAACACTTATGTTGGTGGTTTTCGTGTCATGAACTGCTTGCTTCAGGTCCTTCCACAACATTTGTGTTGGATTAAGAACACAACTTAGGGTCATTGTCCTGCTGTATGGCCCAAGTTCTCACAAGATTCAGCTTACTGATGTCCTGGCAAATTCCTTTAAAATTTGGTTGGTATAAAGTTGGTATACTTCAGAATTTAATGTTCCATCAATGGCGCAATAAAACAGGTCAATCATTTCAAAGACAGAATAATGTTTGTATGTTGGAATGGAATGTTGTCTTTCTCCAAGCATACTTTTTTTTCTCATTTAAACCAAACACATCTTTTTGATCTCAACCATCCATAAAACATTGTTCCACTAGCTTTCTGGCTTGTCCATATGATTTTTGGCAAATTGCAGACCAGTAGCAATGATATTTTTTTGAAGAGCATTACTCTTGGTGTGATCTTTGCTGGCCGACCACTCCTCTGGAGGGTAATAATGGTCTTGAATTTTTGTACACAGTCTGTCTGACTGTAGATTGGTGGAATACTTTTGTAACCTATTCCAGCTCCTCAGAAATCTCCTTTGCTTGTATGACGATACACTTCCACAAACATGTTGTGATGATAAGACTTTGATAGGTCCCTGTTCTTTAAATAAGACTGGGTGCCAACTCACACCTGATTACCATCCCTTTGATTGAACACTTCTGACTGTACTTTCAAATGATCCGCTAATCTCCTAAAGCACTACTTGCTTGGAGTTGTTTTATCATGTTAAGCAGAACATAATGTAGATCTTGTCAAGATGATTCTCAAGCTAAACTGTCTCATTTCAGTTTTTAAATAAATAGCTCAAGGGATCTTGAATGGTGGTCAAACCTTTGGAGTCAGTTTGAAATTGATTTTTGTAAGGGTGAAAGATGGTGTCCAGTTCTGCATACCTTCTTGTAAACATCAGGCAGGTCCATCATGATGAGGTTAACCTGTGTGTCCAGAATTACAGTCTGAGCCTGAGAGAGCTGGAGCTGACTTCTGACCTGAGACCAGTTCCACTGTTCTTCACACACCGGACAGCTGAAGTCCAAACTTTTCTAAGGGAGAAAGGAAATATGGTTTAAAAGAAGATGTTTCAAACAAAATATGAAAAATAAATTGATTGATTTCTTTGATTTAAAAATTCAAAGAAACTATGAAATCTTTAAAATGGACTCATGTGCTGAAATCAGGATGGCCAATACAAGAGGTACTTTCAAAACCTATTGGGTCAAATGACCACTTCCTGTGTTTCTAGTAGGTATGGCTGTTACAGCTGCTTTTAATAACATACTGTTTTTCATTTATAGCAAATGATGTAACTAAACTAAACTAAAACAGTTTGAAACCATTATTTGATGATAATATAATGCAGTTTTGTGACAATAATCAGTGATTATTAGCTATATTACAGTTGTAGCTCTGGTGTATAACTAAAGAACCAAAGCAGAGACACCTCAGGCACCAATAATGTACACCAACTGACACACCTTAATGCAGCCGTACATCAACTGACACATCTCAAAGCAGTCGGTACAACAACTGACACATCTCAAAACGGCTGGTACCCCAACTGACACATCTTAAAGCAGCTGGTACACCAACCAACACACAAACTGACACATAGTAAAGCCAGCACACTAACCAGCACATCTTACAGCAGGAGGCACATCAACTGACACATCTTACAGTGGCCAGCACACCAACCAGCACATTTTAAAGTAGATGGTAAACCATCCAGCACATTTACACAAGCCAGTACACAAAGTAGCACATTGTAAAGCAGCTGGCACACCAACTGGCATATTCTAGAGCAGCCAGCATACAAACTGGCACATATATAGCGGCTTGTACATTGATTGGCACATATTAAAGCAGCTGACACACATTCTGTTTGAAGTAGATTGTTGAATAGGGAGTATTCACTCTGTTTATGATGCTTATTTTCAGTTTCAAGTGATTTAATTGTTTCTATTCCAATAGAACTAGAAGTCCAATTCCACAGTTTATCTGTGATGATGTGAAGCAGAGACTGTACCTTTTGATCAATAGCAAATAGATAGGACTTGTCTGGACAACTTGCACCTCAGGGACAGATATGGGTATTATACTTTGATCAAACTGTGAGTAATCTTTTTTTCTTCCTAATCTTGCATTTAACATCTGGTGGAGCTTGTAATATTTGAGACACATCAATGTACATACAAAACCTGAGCAGCAAAACCAGAAAGTGTTTGACTGCAACAGGAAGTGGCTGACTACAAAAAGTAAATAAAAACACAACAAGTGGATCATGCTGGTTTGGGGCTGGTATTATGCTGGCTGACCAGCACATCAGTGTTGAAAACACAACATACACATTTTTGGTAGTTGCTGTATTTGTGTTCCATTAGCAGGGATGCATTAAACTGTAGGCTCCATACAGGTATTATGAATGTTGGGTGTAAACATATAGAGTCCAGCTTGTGTCTTCCCATGTGCTTTTGAGCGCATGTCATGTCTCCTCCCATTCCCAGCTGTGTTCCATATGTAACCCTGCCCCATCGCTATCATGTCCCAGCCATGTCTAAGGTGATTGTGTGTGTGTATAAAAGTCCCTGGTCTCTGTTGGTCCTTGTCTGTCTTTGTGACTACTTGTGTGCCTTGTTTGCATGTATACTTGTCTTGATGGTTATTGTACCCTATCTGTTTGTACCTTGTCAATAAATACAACCCAGCGTGTACTTCCGCCTCCACCTACCTCCTCTGTGTGTCAGGAAACGTTACAGCTTGATATACATAAATATAAGTATTGGTAAGACTAGGACAATTCTTTTGTTCATGTTCTACACAGAAGACAATTATGTTTCAAATAAAAAAATAACTGAAATAATAGATCCCAATTTCAACATGTTCTCTGATATTTGGATGTGTTAAAGAATTTGGAACATGGCACCTCTTGTTTGAACCAACCTGTTTTAAAGGGAGCAAATATATCAGAACATGTGACTGAAAGCTGTGTCTTGTGAATTTAAACAGTTGACAATTTAAACAGTCAGAATAGCTGCTATTAGTGTTAGCATTAATGCGCCAGCACTATGATCCGTGGATCACAGGTTGGAATCCGGTTCATGCCGCTTGCCATCAGCAGCTGGAGTATGAGAGAGCAAAATTTTCAGAGAGAGCAAAAGTGCCCGTGCTCTGGGTGGGTAGGTGCTCTCTCCCCACATCACACCTAGTGTGTTGGCTGCCAAGCAATGATGCAATGTTTGAAAAAAGGCAGTGGGAGAGGTTTCACATATATTGTTTTTACTTCCAAATTGGCATAAAACAATCGAGGATGTCCTGAAAAACAAACATACCACTGGTGTATCAACAAGCAGACATTGAACAAGTCTGTCAAAGAAATGACCAACATTGTGAGAGCTGTGAAGAGTGAGTCAGCACACATCCAGTACATTGTTACAACAGCAAAAAAAAATATGTAAGATGTGCTGGATACTATGCGGCCTGCTTTAAGACGTGTCAACCAGTGTGTCAGTTGCTTTACGATGTGTGCTGTTTTAAGATGTGCTGGATGGGGTGCCAGCTGTGTTAGAACGTGCCAGCTAGTGTGCCGGCTGCTTTAGGATGTGACAACTGCTGTAGTGTTAGTGATTTGACTGCTATAAAATATGCCAGATTGTGTAATTGCTACTTTATGACGAGATTGTTGATGTGCGTACTTCTGTAAGATAGTGGTGTTGGTTAGTGTGCCTGCTGTAAGACGTGGCGGATGGCGTGCCTGGTGCTGTAAAAAGTGCTGGTTGATGTGCTAGCTGAAGCTATAACATGGTAGTGGATGGTGTGTCAGCTCTTCAGACATACCAGTTGGTGAGCTGGCTGCTTGAAGATGCATTGGCGGTTTTAGGATGTACTGGTTGCTGGCTACTGTAAGATGTACCATATAGTGTGCTGACTACTCTATGATATGTTGGTGTGCAAGTTGCTCAAGAATGTGCTGGTTGGTGTAACAACTGCTGTCAGTTGTGATGGTTGAAGTGCCAGCCAACACCAGTCAGTCATATTGGATGCATTAGTATGTGCTGGTTGGTGTGCCAGCTACTTTAAGATGTGCCAGTTCACGTGCCAGCAGCTGTAAGATGTGTAGAGTGGTGTGCCAGCCGATTAAGAATGTTCCAGTTATTGTACTGGCTGCAGTAAGATGTGATGGATGTCGGTTGATGAGCTGGCTGCTTAAGGACGCATTGGCAGAGTTTGGACGTATGCCAGCTTCTTTAAGAGGTGCCACTTGGGGTGCCAGCTGCTGGTTGTGTGTTGACTGATTTTTGACTGCCCAAGTGAAATGGAAAATGTGTGTGTGTGTGTGTGTGTGTGTTTCCCCCACTGTAGGCACTGTAAATTTGTTATAAAATTGTGAGAGAAGGAATAAAAAAATAATTAATTTGTGTTCATTGTACATTAAATGTTAAACAGAATTTTCAAGTTTTACACTGTTTATCACTTGTATTTCAATAAAAGCTGTAAGGCAGCCTATTTTTATTTAGTGTGTATATACTTTAACATACTTGTTTTAAGCACTGATTCACCATATTAATGAGACTTGGCAATTGGATGAAATGTCCACATGGACTCTGTGGCTGGACACCAGTTCCTAGACACACATCAAACAGTAAGACACAGACATTTTGTCAGCCATCAACACTGTAAAAATGTAAAGTCAGGCCAACTTACAATGATAAAGTAACTCAGTACACAGCATTTATTGGCTCATGTGCAAAATCACTATTCAGAATGGTTCTGGAGGCAGTGCTCCCTCTGAGGCAGAATACGATATGTTCATAGAATATCCAGTTAAAATAACCAGTAGGCAAAGCTTATGTATCTGCTCCTCAGAGCTTTATATGTGGATCCATTGCATGGAAAGTGTGCAATTCAGATTTCTTTAAGAATTTCTTTCTATAAGGTGTTGGTGTCTCAGAAAACCTGCAAGCACATTGGACTGAAAATGTCATGGTACTCTGTGTCCTTCAGAATATGTCATTCAGTAAAGAAAAGATTGGATAAAAGCTGCCTAACAGGCTACCTAGTTTAAAAAATGCCTCCACACAAAGCTTCACCTACAAGTTATTATATTGAATGTAGTTTAATAGTAGTATAATATAGTTATATAGTTATTAATATAGTGATTATATTAATGGCCCAAATCCATTTGTTCTGCCTTAGAGGCAACACTCCCTCCAGAACCGTTTTGAGTTGTGTTTTTGCACACAAGCCCTTGTGACTCAAAAAGTGAGATTTTTTTGGTTCTGCATCTCAGTGTGGTTAACAGTAAATACTGACTTGAAAACTGAAAAAAACATTATTTGCAGGCAAGGTGCTGGAATGGTAAAACAATATTGTCATATCACTAGGCTTGGCAGCTACACCCACTCATCTGCCACCTGCGGAAATTCCTTCACTTTGAAAAGGTGACACTGACGGAAAACCACGTCACAGCAAGTTTCTTAAACAATTTTTTTTAACTTTGATAAAGTCTCATAAGCTCAGTATACTGCATTCTCATTTTACAACACTGATTTCATATATCATTATAATCCAGTTCTTACCTTTATGTCTTAAACTCTTAGACCTGGTCTTCTCCTCTCCAGGTTGGGTAGCAATGTCACATCCATGTCCTCTATGTTTATTTCTTATTTTTTCTCGTAAAACTTTATGTGTCTTTTTAAATACAGTCGTAATTTTATCCATTTTCCTTTAAGCTCCTCAGTCAAGACAAGCTCAAGTGTTTAAATATTAAACAGCATGCACCTGAAGAGGCTAAAGTGAAAATAAAAGTCACACACACCCCACACACACATACACCACAGTGCCTACTCAACGAATGAGGGCAAGAAACATTCCTTTATTGTTACAAACGTCATTTCAGCTCAGCATCAAGGAAGAGGAAGTGAGTTGTCAGTAACGCCTATTTATTGATTAAAAGGTGCTTAACTGAAATAAAGGAGCAGAAAGACTGAATTACTGTAAAATACAATGTTCTGAGGTTGGAATGTCAGTACTATGTGCATTTGTGTCACTGCTGTTTCTGTTTTTCCCACTGCTCTGGAGTCAAGGTCTTCTGCTCAAAGGCGTGTATCTCTTTCAGTTCATTAGCAAGGCAAGAGTTCACCATCCTAAAGAAACACAAACATGCAGCATAAAGTCAGTGAGTGGTCTAACCCTAAAAACACCCAGGTTTAATCACATTCTAAAGCTCATTACTGTGTAATTACTTCATTTTCACCCGAACTTCACCAATGACGTTTAGGGTCTGAAGTTCCTTTTTGGCAGAAATGCAGATAAAGCAGCTAAAAATCAATGTAAGTGACACTTTTATTACAGTAGACTCAGTGTAAAATTAAGAAGCAAACTTGCCACTCAAACCTAACCACAACAAGCCGGTCATTTCAGGCAAATGGAAGCACGTGTGATCAGTTGTTTGCAAACTTGCCAACTGATTGGAATGGAATCAGGTGTTGCTCCTGGTTGCTCAGAATGAAAACCTGCAGCCACACTGGCCCATTGTGGTTTAACAATACAATGAATTCAAAGTAATTGGAGTGGGACACAAACCCTGTATTTGAGTGACAGATAACACACTTTGTAGAATGTTTTTACAATGAAGTAGAAGTTCTTACTTAAACTATAAAGGTCTTTTTGCTTTTAAGTATTAGACTTAATACTTAAGTATTAGATTTAATGACCATAGGTGACAGATTTAACAGGCAACTGTATATTAATGAACTTTACATAGTTTTTCTAAGTGTTTAAGTACAGTATTGAAGCACATGTACTCCTTTTCTGTTCACCATTGATAGTGTCTCTACTGTACTATATTTTGTTTACTTGATAGACATGTACATGTAATGTTTCTTTTGGTCAGTAGTATTTTAGGCATATTTACACCTGGTTAGAAAAAGGGTGACAGAAGCTCAAATTATAATCTACAACATTAGAACATACATTATGTCCTGTATGCACCAAAAATACTGTTTTCTAACTAAGGAAATGCTTGTTTAGAGGTCAGGTCAGATGGTCTGTATTTAAGGGCAGTGTTCAATGAAAGGTGTGGTCTGACTGAAAAACAGTTATGTGCAAGCATCATGTCACATTTATTTTTGGTGTGAAAATTAGCACACATGTTCATATAAGTTCTATTACAGTGAACAGCTCCAAGAATTTAAATTTAACTGATTAACAAAGGTTAAAGATGACGCATATCTTTAATATCTGAAGCATATTTTACAGTTCCAAAATAACAAAAAAAGAGAATTCCCTAAAACAAAAGTGTGGGAACTGTGTGGTCAGTATTTAGTAGCAAGTAGTTCTAATCTAGTCTTCCATCCTTCAACCTTAGAGAGAGAGTTTGGCACACACTTTTATCCAGTGTGACTCACAGATTACCAAAATGTCTTAAATGCAAACTGAGGAATTGGCTATCTGGCTAAAATGCTTTACTATCATGTTGTGGACTTGTGGGTATCAAACGTGACCTGCTCAGTGGGGCCCATGGCTGCTGATTGTTGGGACAATGTTTAAGGCAGGGGTCACCAATCCTGCTCCTGAACACATTGCAACTCCAACCAATATGTAACAGACCCCAATTAGGCAATCAAGAACTTCTGAAAGCAATAATTGGATCAGGTAAGGAGGATAAGGCTTGAATCTGGAGTAAGGTAGCTCTCCAGGATCAGGGTTGATGACCCCTGATTTAAGGAGTCACAAAGCTTTAAAAATTTGCATCACCTGAAAAATTTCTTACAATAATTGTAAAAAAGCTGTAACCCTAACTCATTAAGGTTTGAGAAATTGGTAAAAGTTACATGAAACCTAAAATCTCTTGAGGTCCCCAATATGTTTGTGTGATGGTCCTTTCCATTTCTTTTTGTCTAACTGTACAAGACAAAAACAATAGTTTACTTACGGTGAATATTGAAAATAGTGCTTCATTTTTTCTACTTTTGGGGATCAAGTACACTTTTATTCAGTTCACCATTTACAATAACAGTAATATGGACCAGAAGATCCCAAATTATATAGGCCACTGCCAAGCAAACATGCACACATTTTTGTAACTGTTTAAAAGAAAAAGGGCTGATTGAGGCTATATTTATAAGCAACAGTAAAAGTACAAATGTTCAATGTAATGAATGAATCTTTCCTCCAATAAAGGGACAATTTTGAGATTCCCCTATCCTTCTGCTGTGAGACCTTTCATTTACATTTACAGCATTTAGCATCCAGCGTGACTTACAAAAGTGACTCACTGATGAACAAAATTTCTAAAATTCAAGCTGAGGAAATGGATACATGAAGATACTTTGCTTTCATGATGTAACCTTAAAGCCGGGGTCACCAATCCTACTCTTGTAGAGCCTGCAGGTTTGAACTCCACCTCTGAACATTTTTTAAATGTAAAGGTGCTCACAGACCCCCCGTGCATGCACACAGGGTAATTTGTCTTCTGCATCTACATCCACACACAGCAATAAACACACATACACACTAATGAATTCACACACTAGGGGGCAGTGAGCACATGTGCCCCAGCAGTGGGCAGCCCTATCCCTATCCATCATCAGTCTTACCTGTGCCTCTGCAACAGTGGTTTTCCTTCAAACTGAGGAGACACTACAAGGACCTTAAAACTAGCAGCACATCTGTTTGGAGACGTGTCTTCTACTTCCTAAGACACACACAAAAAAGCATTCAATTCATTTGGCACATGATGAACATTGATTTATACTGATCTGATGACATGACTATTGGATGTGCAGTGGGTTGTAGATGTGTGATGCTAAACTGTAAATCTGAGACTTTTATTTAAACCCTAAACAAGTTTTAGAATTTTAAGGAAAACATGTAAACAAAAATTATTCAAGATTCTGCACTATTTCTGGTCACTTAAGCATTTGTGACTCTGACCACATTCATTGTATTAACAGCTCAGATGTTTTTAGTCTTTTTGGGTGATTCAGGTCATTTTGAGCTACTGATTGACTTTTATTTTGCTTTTAACAAATAAAAGTCCATGCCAGCTTGACTGCCCACTGTCATTAAACCAGTAAATAAAACAAGGTAGACTATATTTTATTTAATAGTAATAATAACTACAATTTCCACAAACTCTTGCTTCTGACCTGGAGTATGTATTAAGGCACATATTTGTATTTATTTATCCATTAAAACACAGTATTTCTTGTTCTACAACGCACTGTATTTGACTTATTAGTAATAATAACAATTTCGATAAACTCCAGCTCTTGCTTCTGACATGGAGTACGTATGTAGGCAGATCTTTCTATTTATTGTATTTATTTATCCATTAAAACAGTGTTTATTTTACTACATAGCACTGTATTGCTAAAATCAAACAATTTTTACACTGTTTTTTTAAGCCTCGAAAATCTACTTTCCTCTCAAACGCCTAGACTATGAACATTGGTAGTAATTTTGATGAATTGCATTTTACAGATGTGTGTGGTGGTCACTGGTGGACAGATGTGTCTGCAGTGCTCATGACATACCACGTGTACTGCTCCGATTTCGGTAATCAGTTTTTGTCGGATGAGTTCCGTGGTGACTGCCATCTTTGCGTACAACAAAGCCCTGCTCTTCTTCCTGACCAAAAAAAAACTAGCATGAAGAGAAACGCTTCACGTTCATTTTCTGCTCTACTGCCGGTGAGACGAGGAGGCGGGCCGTAGTGTGAGCTCATCCAATGAAAATGTTAGGAATGGGCGCGGCCACGCCTTCTTAACCTCTCAGCAGCCAATCAGACAGAAAGATGTACATCAACGAGAGCAGCCGGAGGTCCTTATTGCCGGCGCGAGCTCCTACTGGTGTGCCTCAAATAAACAAAAACAAAAGGCATTTATCATGTGTGTGTTAAACGGGAAATTCTGGCGTTATTTGGTAAAGGATGGAAATATGCATCGCATAGGTTTTCTGTGAGTTACGATTATTTAGTTGTATTTGTTAGGGGTGGAAAATCCAGGTCAACAAAGTAAAAGACCACCCCAGGATTTCTGCCCCGGGGGGTGAATGAGACAGAGCAATATCCGGGACCGGATTCTTACTTTCTGTACCTGGATGAACCCTAGCGTTTGACTATATTATTTAAAGTAGGCGATATCTGAGTGTAGCTAAGAAGTGTGTGTGTGTGTGTGTGTGTGTGTGTGTGTGTGTGTGTGTGTGTGTGTGTGTGTGTGTGTGTGTGAGAGAGAGAGAGAGAGAGAGAGAGCGAGAGCGAGAGTGAGAGAGAGAGAGAGAGAGAGAGAGAGAACGAACACACATAACACAGAGTTAAAGGTGGGTAATGTAACCGGATTTTTTATCTTTTTGTGATCTCGTGTTTGTGATATACAGTGCTCACAGAATAATGAACAGCTGCAGGCTTTAGTACAAAGAGAGGAATCAGTCCTGTTTAATTGGAAGGGCAGCAGATATAGAAAATATATCACTATTATTGTATTCAGTAGGACTGATAGTGTTTAGATAGTGATTATGTTGTTTGTTTGTTTGCTGTTACTACCTTTTCACAACCATCCCAGAAATTCTCCAGAACTGAAAAGCATATATATTTATTACATGTTTTGCATGTATTTATATTTTGTAATCATGTTTCATCTGATGATCTCAACTGTACATACTTTATACATTTATGACAAGAAACAATGCTCAGCATGAAAGAGTACACCCCATTTGAAAAGTAAGATTTTAAACAACATCTAACTGAACAGAACAATTCTGAATCCCGGTTCATGCTGCTTGCTATCGGTAACCAGAGTCCAAAACAGCAAAATTATCATGCTCTCTCTGGGTGGGTAGATGGCGCTGTTACCCCTCATCACACCCAATGTGATGCTGGTCAGCACAGGCGTTTTTTAGCCATTGTGTTGGAGCTGGGGTCCTGGCACTTTCCACCAAGCATATTGGCTGCCCAACAACAATGCACTGCTGGCAATTTCAAACTCATGAAGAGGGACGGCCCTGTGCTAGCCCCTTAGACACAGTGCAGGTGGTGGAAGATAGGAGGATGTTAGCTAAGCTGGAGAATGACTCCCACCCATGCATGAGACTCTGGCAGCACAGGGCAGCTCCTTCAGTGAAGGCTGTTTTAACCTTAGTGTGAGAAGGAGCGGTATCGCAGCTCCTTCCTGCTGCTGTTAGACTTTACAAACACCGGCACTGCTCCCAGCAGACAACAGACACACACACTTGAACTCCACACTAACTCCACACACTTACATTGTAGCATAGCGAAGTGCTTTTTTTTTTTTTTTTTTTTTTTTTGCAGTGGCTGGCTTTACACAAATTGGAGAAGCATGTGCTCGTCTTCAGTCTTTGTACGTGATAGGGGAGAGTGCTAAGAAATGATCACTTCCAATCTGGGGAAATAAGTAGTTGATTCTGAAAGGAACCTAAATGTTTCCTGACAAATCTGTTGTGGTGTATTTATTTACTCTGAGTATTGTAAGAGCAAGTGCTGGTAAGAGCAAAAACAATTGCACAATTGTAGCATTGTAACAAGCTGATTGTCTATATATGTTGATGGGTGGGACTCTGTAAACCCGTTGGGCATCCATTTATCATTCCAGCCAGTGGTCTCGTCATTTACTACACCTCTGCTTTTACCACACGCAATGTAGTCATCCTGAGTGTCCCAAGCTTTTATCTCATTATGTGTGCAGTTCCTATTATCCCTGGGATGATGGGATGTCTTTAAATATTTAAAAATGTCTTTAAATATTGTGATAATATTTTTTTACCAGCCTTGTGGAGAGTTACAATGGTGGTGGAGGTTGAAAGTTTTTTTGGGGTATACATGCTGTACTGCACCAACCCAAAATTCAAGGGTCGCATCTACATCGGCTTTACAGTCAACCCAGAGAGGCGAATCAATCAACATAATGCAGGGAGACACAAAGGAGGAGCAAAGAGAACCAGTGGCAGAGGACCATGGTAGCAATTCTGTTTATTGAATCTAATGACAATGTTTAATGAATGACTGTGATTTACATGCTGATTTATTAGTAACAATGTTCTAATCACTCTACAGGGAGATGGTCCTCATCATTCATGGATTTCCATCTGATATTGCTGCTCTAAGGGTAAGGTTTGCATTCTTACTAAATGGTGTTAAAAGCCTCATCACAAAAAATAGGTTTTCTTATTGAATTAAATTAAATAAAGATGCTTCATGTAACATTGCTGAAATTTTCATTTCATGCTTTTTCCTATTTGCAATTCATATGTTACCCTGTAGAAGTCATTATTCAGTGGTGTGAAAAGCAAGCAAACTAGAGCCCACATAGAGATAGATTAATTAAGAACACCTATCTAGAAATTCAGATGTAAAGTGAAACCACGAAATTAAGTGTACACCCTGGCCAATTCTGTTCACTGAAATGATGGTGCTCCATCCAGTGTTTTGGGGATAAGTAGGGGCTGAGGTAGAATTGTGATCTTCCAACTTCCTGACCTCATTGTATGTCACATTACATCATCTTACCAAACACATGTCTTTCTCACTTCTAAAATATCAGTCCTTCTTTTGTTCTCAAACCTCAAATGATGTGTGTTCTTCTCCCTTACTTTAGTTTGAGTGGGCATGGCAGCACCCACATATCTCTCGGAGGCTCTCGCATGTCACACGGCGCTCTCGTAAGGAGTCCAGCTTGCAATTTCACTGGCGCGTTGTCTCCAACATGCTTCGAGTGGCTCCATGGGGCCGCCTCCCTCTCACAGTACGCTGGCTGAGACAGGAGTACCGACTGGACTTTGAACCTGGACTGCAGCCTCCACTGCACATCCCTGTGACTTTCGGCTGTGTCCGTGCTAAAAAGAAAAAGCAGCAGCAGGAGGACAAGGAGCAGGAGTATAGCCTGGTGCAACAGTGTCTACTGTGTAGAGATATTGTGAAGGTATGTTTGGACCTGGATGTTACAACAGGCATGTAGTTACTGGGTGTGGAACACAGAAAAAAGGGTGATGAATACACTGGTTCCTCAGTATAAACCATATTTGGCCAATTTGAATAAATCAGTGACTGGATTCCCAAAAGTGTCTTAAAGAAATTCATCTTGTATGTGCTTGTTTCTTAACTTCAAGAGTAAAATTCTAAAAACAACTGGTAAATATTTTCTTAAGATTAAGAAAGCCTCCCACTGGTCTTAGATAATGACAGCTCTGAAAGCCAGCCCCTAAAATGGTCAGTTTAAATATCTGACTTAATATCTAATTTAATAGAAAATTGGATTTTGGTCACTTTTACCTGCTGTGGGAATGTTGCCAGATTCTGGCATTTAACAACATTTTCTTGTTCGGGATTTCATTAGTTTGGGCAGTTGTGGTGCTTAGGGAACCAGCATTGTGACTGGAAGATTGCCTGTTCTATTCCCTGAATTGGCAGGACATGACTAAAATGCCCTTGAGCATGATTGATAACTTCCCAGCTTCTCCCCGGGCACAGTGGATAAGGCTGCCCACTACTCAAGCCACGGGTCTCACTGCCCCATAGTGTGTGAATTCATGGTGTGTATGTGTGTTTCATTGTGTGCAGAGGACAAAGTCCTGTGTACAATAGGTCTATATGCACATTTACGTTTATTTACACAGTGGGATCCATCACTATGAGTATAACTAGAAGATCAAAGAACAAGTACACATTAAAGAATTTTTAGGGAGATATTGGTCATTGGTATTTTATAAGAGAATCTTTTGCAAATCCAGCTCCATGTTCACCCCACTACACAGCACAGGATGTGTGTTTTATTTAAAAAAAATATTGTCTATCAAAACAGTTATTTTTACTACAAGCAGCATGTCATCATTATTATTACTTAAGGACTATTGGTGAATTGAATGTTTCAGGTATGGTGGATAAGGTGTCTATATTTGTGTTTCTGGAATTGAATAAGGTACTTAGATCCTACCTCTCTTAAAGAAATGATGTGTGCTTCAATATGAAATTTCAGAAAATAGGGAACCCCAGTATTTAAGTTCAATTGATTTATTCAGCTAATTACCAGATTTTAATTGTGTCACGTGCTATAACAGTGTCTGACCCTCAGGTCCCTACCCCTCACCTAAGTAGCTGGACATATCAACATCAGTGAGCCACTAAGCTTGTCTATTCAGAAATCAAGACTAGTACGTGCCTGTCTAAATGACAGTAAAAACATATAGGAAAATGCTTCACTGAAATGACACATTCTTTCTTTCAGCCTGCAGACAGACTGTCATGCTTCCTTCCCTTGTGTAACATGGTTTGCCATGTGATTTGCTTGGCTAAACATTTCCTGAAGTCAGAGCCCACCAACCTAATTCCAGTAGAGGGGCAGTGTCCAGGATGCCTTCACTCAGTACTTTGGGGCAATTTGATACGCCACAAAAATGGTTGTTATGGTGATCTAGAAGAAATTGCATCAGATTCATCTCAGGTAAGTACCAGCTGCCACAATTATAGGTTCCTGCAGGTTGGAGTAGTGGGTGTTTTGAAAGCTTACCGGGCATTTTGAAAGTACAGTAGGTGTGCCAAAGGAGGGTGTGTCAAAAGGTTATTTACTGTAGGCTGAAAAAGTGGGTGTGAGAAAGTCACTCCTATTGGCCAAAAATACTGTCAGTTACAAAAATGGATGCCAGTGTTGTACCACTTTATACTCAGTCATTGACTGTGAGTTAGTAACCCTTTTTGTCTCATTGTGTAACTAACACCGGAGTAACATTTTGACACACCCATAATTTTTGACCAGTAGGAGTAACAACCTTTTGACATTGTCCCCAGTTTCAGTCAATAGGATTAACTTTTTGACAGACTCACCTTTTGACACGCCCACCATTTTTAGCCAGTAGGAGTAACCTTTTGGCACACCCACTGTTTGATAGACAACTCTGGTCTGCAGAAACCCATGTGATCAGATACCCAGCTGTTAACTAGTTAACCAGGTAGTTTTCACAGTGCTAACATGTTTGGATTGTTTATTTTAACTGAACAGTAAGATGAACATTTTTAATATGATGCTTGATTTGATATATTTCAAACTCTATTACAGGGTCATTGGGCAGACGAGTTGCAGATGTGAAGCGAACTGACACAATATAATACCTCAGTTATGAACTGTTAATGTGAAAAAGGATTCACTTGAGGTACTTTCATGGATATTGCTGTTTGTTTGCTCTCCTCACCCTTCTGTTGGAGATAGTAGGATATACAACGCAGAAGCTGAACTCTGCTGGGCTACACGACTCAGTTAGGTCACTGTAAATGGATGCTGAATCACATGCAAACTTGATGACTTTTTGGTGGACTTAAGACGCAAGCAATGTATGCTTTGATGCTGCAAAGTCTGCCCACCCAGAAGATTTATTGTATACCTCTCAGGAATAAATAATGAATCACTTCATTTTAACAGTAATTTTTATTATGAATTTTTTCATCTTTTTATATGCTTGAAGGATACCTCCACAGTGAATAATGTTCTGTGAGTCTTCAATAAGGAAATTGTATCTGTACTGTAAATCATGTGAAAATATTTATTAAGCAATAATAAAATAAAAAATTATACAAACCAATAATATCTGAATTATTGTACCTATTTAACAGGATATGTTAGTGTCTGTACTACCATTTAGCAATAGGAGTAAATAAAGTGAGTCTTATACAAGTGAAGAATTTTTCTCTTTTCATTATGAACAAAAGGCTCAGCTCAGTGTGTGAACTTGGACAGTGTTCAAACCGGAATGAAAGAGGTCATTATCCACTCTTCCTCAACTGAAAAAAACAGGGTAGTATGACTTCCTCTGGCTCTGTTGAGCAGAGCCAGATATTGTGAGGATTATTGTAGGCGTGCTATGTGTCCCCTGCGTCTATGTCCTTCAAATGTGAAGTGAATTTATACCAGCTGGAAGTTAAAGCCAGGGTGAAACTAATTAAACTTTATTAACTGTAATTAAGTGTTAATTAAACCAGAAAACTGAATAGAATGTAAAGACTAGGTGTAAAGTTTATAGAACTGCACAGCCTTCAAGTTCATATGCAACCGCATGAAAGCTGACAGAGGAGCTGCATGTGTGAGACCTCTCAGAAGGTCAGTGTGTTTATTCCTGGCAGTAGTAACTCAGTTAATGTTGCCTGACTCAAAAGCCTATCCATGGTTGGTTGATTGATAAGCACTCAGAACTTCTGTTGGGAGACTTTTCAGACTTTATTGTCCAGTTGTTGTTTTTTAATTGTGCAGAGCCTTTGTGAGTCATTTCCTGTGGAAAGGCTGTGAAAAACCCAAAAATGTTTTCTGTTTCATTGTCATCAAATGAGTTTGTATCTTTTAAACTTGTTTGGAGAAGAGTTTGTGCTGAATGGCATTGAATGGCTCCAGGAAGCAAGATGGTCTTATCAATGTACTGCATGCCATAACGGTCAAGTGGATATTACCATAGCATTGCAGTGTGTCCTTTCAGAATCATCATACCGAATTCCAAGTTTCACAGGTGTTTTTTATGTATGTACTGTAACATTTTCAGGTTTCACAGTTTTCTTTTATAGTTTAAAACTGTATTTAAAACACCACAATTTCAGCTTTCTAATAAGTGTACAGTAAATAAGCGACACAGATGACAGATCAATGATACCATAACATTTTTACTTAATTCCAATCCCTTTAAATTGGCTTGCTAAATGTGAGCTATTGCTTCAAACGTTGTTTGGCTTATGAACTAATCCTTATCTTCATTTACCAGTGTACCTAGATTCTGTTTAACTTCTACATATTAGTGTTACTTAAAAATGCATAACAAGAAAGAGAACAGGAATGAAAATTTCACATTACAAGATAAAAAAAAAAATAAAAATCACAGAATATCATAAATGCAGATTAATGTGAAGCTCTGCACAATGGAATTAATCAATTCAATCAATAGAATAAATCAGTATAAAACAAGCCATAGTAACAAAACTGTAAAATGATTTAAAACTTGATATAAAACACAGTCACATTAAATCATTAGTTACAATAAATGCAAAAAAAAGCCTGTTAGTTATTAGAATTGATCCACCATTTCTTATACAGATGTGTACTTTCCTACTGAATATACAAATGCACTTCTGTACAAAAACGTGATGTTATTGAGAGACGGATGCTTTTAAAGATGGAACCACATATTAAACATATTGATTGATTTTTCAAGAAAATGTACTTAAAGATACATATCTGCATACATTTTGGATGGAAGCAGATGGAAATTAATGTAAAATAAGAGCACATAACAGTAATTTTAGAGCATTTCAGTTGATCCAGAATTATTTAGTGTTGAGAGCAGCTACAGGGTACAAACCATGGAGAGAACTAACAATGCTAGCTTCAGCCCTTCTGCACACCTTCACTATTAAAAATAACATTGATCCTTGACAGTTGTGCTCAAACGTTTACATGCCCGGCAGTATTTTTGCTTCGGCCTTTTTTCAGATAATTTAAAAGATAACACAAACTTTTTTCCACTCATGGTTAGTGGTTGGGTGAAGCCATTTATTGTGAAATGACTGTCTTTCTCTTTTTAAATCATAATGACAAACAAAAACATCCAAATGACCCTGATCAAAAGTTTACATACCCCAGTTCTTAAAACCATGTATTCCCCCCTTTAACATCAATGAGAGCTTGAAGTCTTTTGAGGTAGTTGTGGATGAGGCTCTTTATTTTCTCAGATGGTAAAGCTGCCCATTCTTGGCAAAAAGCCTCCAGTTCCTGTTAATTCCTGGGCTGTCTTGCATGAACTGCGCACTTGCGATCTCCCCAGAGTGGCTCAATAATATTGAGGTCAGGAGACTGAGATGGCCACCCCAGAACCTTCACTTTGTTCTGTAGTCAATGACAGGTAGACTTGGTGTTGTGTTTTGGGTCTTTGTCATGTTGGAATGTCAAAGTACATCCGGGCTGATGAGTGCAAATTTGCCTCCAGTATTTGCTGATAATGTGCTGCATTCATCTTTCCTTCAACATTGTAGCTCACACATCTCCAAAACATCAGTGATCCACCTCCGTGCTTTACAGTAGGAATGGCATTCCTTTCATCATAGGACTTGTTGACACATCTCCAAATGTAATGTTTATTGTTATGGCCAAAAAGTTCAATTTTGGTCTCATCACTCCAAATTACATTGCTCCAAAAGTTTTGCAGCTTGTCTCTTTGCTGTTTGGTGTTTTGTAGGAGATACTTTGTGGCATTTGCATAGTAATGGCTTTCTACTGGCGACTCAATCAAGCAGCATTTTTCTTCAAGTGCCTCCTTATTGTGCACCTTTGAAATAGCCAAACCACTAGTAGTTCAGAGAGTCCTGCATTTCAGCTGATGTCTGATGTCTACCTGACCGTGGTTTGGTTTTTACCGAGCCCCTGATTTTCCATTGGTTAATCACTGCTGACTGTCATTATCAGTTCCTTGGAAATCTTTTTGTATCCCTTTCCTGCTTTATATAATTCAGCTACTTTTTCACATAGATCGTTGACCTGTAGATCCAATTGAATGGAATGGACTGACTCACAATCCAGAAACATCAGTAGCTGGATGAAAAATGCTGTCTGGATCCCAGAAACTCACCCAGCTAATTACAAGTAAACATTCAAACCCATTTGTGTCAACTTCTGTGCATGTTATCGGGCCAAAACCCCCAGAGTATGTAAGCTTTAGGGTCATTTGGATGTTTTTAGTTGTCATTATGATTTACAAAGTGAAAACACAGTTGTTTGACAATAAATGGCCTTCACCAAACTAGTAACCATGAGTGGAAAAAAAGTTTTTGTGTTATCATTCATTCAAAAAAGGCCAAGAAAGCAAAAATTCCAGGGTATGTAAACATTTGAGCACAAAAGTATATATATATATATATATATATATATATATATATATATATATATATAATATTACACCCCCAATATAGGTTCTGAAACTCTTGACCTGTAGTGTACATTCAATATAGCCCAGAAATGAGTACACCCATTATTAGGTTACACAAAGTACTAGCAGCTTTATTTAGTAGACATTTGACCAATCCCAGCATAATATTATTGCAAATGCTGATGAAAGAAAAATTTCGTACACTGCATAGTAGACAATCAAAAATTAGCATACCAGTCAAACCTGGAAAATGTGACACAAAAATACTATTTTGTGTGTCCACCTTTGCTATCCAGGACAGCTTTGACTCTGCTAGGCATAGATTCAACAATTATTTTGCATATTGTGCTGTCGATATTACTCCACTCCTGTTGGATGACTTCAGGGACTGAATGTTCTGTGGTCTGCTGGCTTTAACTTTTCACCTTAGAACTTCCCAAAGATGCTCAATGGGATTTTATTCAGGCAACATACTTTGTCACTCCAAGACATTCACCCTTTGTTGTTGTAAGAAGGCAGTTGAGGCCCTGGCTGTATGTTTGGGGTAGTTTTTATATTGAAAAACTGCTTGTTGACAGGGTAACATGCTCTTCCAAAATTTCACAGTATTTTATCTGATGCCCTCAAGGACACACAGTTGTCCTACACCTTTGGCACTCATACATCCCCAAAAGAGCACATTTCCATCACCATGCTTTTATAATGCATGTCAGGACATTGCATTTATCATGGTAGTTTTCTCCCTGCCAGTGCCACACCTTTTGGATACCATCTGATCCACAAATCAGATTGATTTTGTTCTCATCTGACCAAAGACTGCAATCCCAGCAGTGCTGTGTTTTGGCTACATGACTCTCAGCAAAAGCCATTCAGTCTTTTTTGTGCTTGAGATTTAGTAACGGTTTCCTTTGTGGTCAGCCTCCATTGAATCCTATCCTATGCGCGTCATGATACTCTTTAAAACTTTCACCCCAGTCTTCTGCTGTATGGATCTGAAACACTTGCTCTTTGATTTACTTCCAAATCTCTCATGGCACTCATCATGAGCGGTGAGTTTAGGTCTTCGCCCAGGATGATTCAGCTTTCTTATCACATTGCTAGGCTTCTTGAAAATCTGACTGACCCTTGCCACTGTATTCTTGCTGACAAGTAATGAGGATGAGGATGTTCTTTGCCATGTCGTGCCATTTTATACTTCAAGAGCAGAATGGTTGTAAATGGATTGTGCTTGCCCTATTTATATCCAACTAGTGTTGAGGATCAATTGGCTGTCATCAACAAACACTGATTATCCAATCGGAACTCAGTTTTTCAGCTTTTAGAATGGAATGATTGAAGTTTTAATTCGATTACTTTTAACAGTGTACTCATTTTTGAAATGTCAGGTTTCATATATTTTCAACTGGTCTTGCAATTAAGTTAAAAGTAGCAAAGTAGATGTTGTCTAGGAAAAACATTTGATATTTTTGAATATTAGGAACATATAGTCTACTTTATGTAGCTGAGCAATTGAGAAATATGTGATGATTTGTTAGGGGTGTAATCATTTCTGGTCTATACTGTGGAGTATAGAAAACAAATATGTGTGTGTGTGTGTATATATATAATGCAGTTGAAGTTATCCTATTTTTGGCAAAAAAACAAAAACAAAAAAACAACACTTCTTAAAAAAAAGTGTTGTATGAAATTCTCTATTTATGTGGTTCAACTGGAAATGTATTTGCATGTTAGGTTTTAATAATATTTAATCCTAATGCTATACATTTTTTCTACACTAGTACATCTTGACTCTTTAACTATATTTAAGCTACAACCCGGATTGTATTGTTTTATTGCACCAGGATTGTTGTGCTTACAAATAAATGTCTTTTTTAGCTAACAATTGCTGCTCATATTTTAGAATGGTAAGAGTTAGTAAATCAGATGCCCAGAAATGTATTGTATTTACTGTTAGATTAGTGTTTAATATTACAGATTCAGTAAATACTTTTTCATCAATATGTGTACAATTATTTTCAGCTATGTGTTTTGGTTAGATTTAAATGAACCATATATAAACTGCATAGTTTCCTGAATTGATGGTCGTCACTGAGGAGCTGACGGTGCGTTAACCACAATCATGGGCTGCAAGAAGAAACATGAGCAGGAAAGAGAACAGTTCACAAACAGTGGTCTTCTAAACAGTAAAGAAATGTGAAATATTGTCGGTTTTACTGGTTCTTACCACACTGTTCCGGGGTGAGCAGCACTGAATAACTTTGCAGCAGAAGGCAGCTAAGGTGGCAGAGATGGTGATCTGAGATGAATGCAATAGCATTTCCAGTCCTATCATGTGGTCATACGCAGTCTGTGGATAAGCAGAATAAAAGCAGAACCCCTCTCAACACACATCACATAGGTTTGCTACAATAAATTCTGAGGAAGGTATATAACAGCCCCTGTTCTGCATTTTGCCTTGAATTTATAGAACATTTGTTATGTCATTTATATAATGACTTCCTGTATATATTGTCAGTCTAATGCAAAAACCTTGTATCTCCTAAAATGTCAATTTTATAAGAGAAGGAAGAAACCTTCATAAATTTCAATGGAAGTCAATGTAAAAAGATTTTATAACAATTTAAAGAATCCATTGAACCATTATAATGAACTTTGCATGCAATGTAAAGAACATGACGAGTGATGTCAAAAACTAAAAAATCTACAAAAATGGAGATACAAGGCTGAAATGTGTGAATAATTTGTTAAATTACAACACTTTTGAGTTAATTCACCAGGGACAGCAAAGCATTTAATCTTTTGCACCAACACCTGAAACAAATAAATACACTCCCTTTAAGTACAAAAATGACCAGTACGATTTATATAATGGTCATGGCCCACATACTTATCCTTTACGCTGGCATGTTAAGCAATACATCCACTAGTTCTCAACCTTTTCTACCTCATGGCCCACCTGTTTATAACTAGTAAACAAAACTCAGTTTTTAATATAAAATTGTTATTGACTTTTATTTCTCTGACAGTTACAATGTAAGAATTAGGGCCTAGAATTAGAATTTACCACAGGTGTACTCCAATCAAGCTGTAGAAACAACTGAAGAATGATCAATGGAAACAAGTTGCACCTGATCTCAATTTTTAGTGTCATGGCAAAGACTGTTAATACTTGTGTACAAGTTTAAAACTTTTGTTTTTATTTTTAATAAATTTGGCAAAAATTCAAACAAAATTTTCTTTGAAATACTCATGGAGGAGATTTGTATGTAGAAGTTTGATGGAAAAAAGTATTAAATCAATTTTGGAATAATGCTGTAACATGCAAAAAGTGAAGTTCCATGAATACTTTCTGGATGCACATCTCTATCTCTCTCTCTCTGTCTCTCTCTCTCTCTCTCTCTCTCTCTCTCTCTCTCTCTCTCTCCCTATATATATATATATATATATATATATATATATATATATATATATATATATATATATATATATATAGTAAAGAAATCTTTCTTATATACAGTATGTGAATATATTTATAAGCAATCTTACCGTCAGTCGGTCGCATATGTATGCTTGAACTGATGATGAGACATTTTCATAGCTAAGATGCCAGCAGGGGTACAATATATGGCTTTCCATCACCATCCCTGAGCTCAAAAACAAGCAGATCACTGATGCTGCACACAAAACAATCTGCATCCCCAAGCAGGCCTTCAGCTATAAGAAAAGATTCAAATCCATACAAACAGAGACACTGTTTTAAAGAGTATGTGAATATATGTGTCACAGTATATATGTGAATAATAACTGGCTGTAATAATGAAAGTAAGAATGATTCCATTTAGTTTGACTGTTTTGTTTTGTACAATAGTTTTGTCCAGTCTGTTTATTGTTGCATACTTGTCATACTTGTCAAATTCCTAATATATGTGACATACTTGGTTAAATAAAGGGATTCTGATTTTGTGACATCACATATACAAAATTCTAGACAGGCAACCTATGTTCGTTCTGTGTAATTGGGTATTTTAAAACACTGTGTTTACATGTCATATTAAAGTATTTCAGTTATATTAAAGTATAACTATGTATTAATGTGTGAAAGAAGAAGTTTGCTATTATTCACTTACCTTAGGAATATGAAGACTCTGTGCAGCTATTGCCACACTACCACCTATTAAGCCCTGCAGTATGAAAAGCAAATTCTCAGACACTGTATTAAAACATCAATCAAAGAACATCAAAATGAGATGGTGCTTAGCTAAGTCAAGATGTCATCATAAATTGACATACAGTATATGTCCAAATGTTTGCAGACATCCCTCCTACACTCCTCCCTCCATCCCTCCAGCTATTTTTGTTGCACCCATTGCTGCCACAGCTTCTCTAATCCCTGAAGAGAAGTACTGCCAACAGAAAAGGACTATCTGGAGCATAAAGTAACATAAAACTTTTGGCACCATATCTAATGTCAGAGTGGGCAAATGGGGTATAAGGCCCCCAAGCACTGTGCTGTAGAGCAGTGATTCTGTTTTTTGGAATCTTGGGATGAGCTAGAGATTTGGGGATGAAGTATGTTGTTGATCATCCAATATTCTGACCTCAATAATGCTCTTGTTCCTGAATGGAATCAAATCCTCACAGCAATGTTCCAAAATCTAATAGAAAGCCTTATTTGGACAGCAGAGACAAAAGCAGCTCCAACTCTTAACAAAAGCAGGTTAAACTTTTTAAATACCATCCATTTCAGAAAATACAGTGAATAAGCAGGTGTCCCAATACTTCCATCCATAAAGTGTTTCCAAACTAATGACATAATTCAATAAATATTGTTTAAAGTGGTAATACTTACAATTGAAGCAAGGCTACAAAAGATGATCTGTGATATGAAGAACCGAGACTCGTAATGCATAGTTGAAAAGTTGGTACTTATTAAAAAGACACTCAGCATAATCTGTGTAAGCTGTGGAAAACAGAATAACACAAATATCAAATATGTCAAAAAATGTAAACATTAAAAAGGCTGGCAACCTTTAATGTGGTCTCTTTCTATATACCCCTAAAGCTTTGGGTTCTGCTTCCAAGTACTTCTGTTCTTGATAGGGGTTTTTCTGAAAGGTGATCTCCACTAGTGCTCCTGTTTCACTTGGAGAGTTATGGTTTTGGGCTCCTTCACACTGCTCAACTGAATCAAAAATCTCCACTTCAGCATCATCTGTAAAGCATCAAAGCCGGTGACAGACTAAATTAATCAGTTGTATTAAAGTGACTACTATTAGTAGTACTACTACTAGTACTATTTAAGTGTTATTAAAAGGAAACAACAGTTACCATCATCACAACTATTACATGTGCATTCATTGCTGCCTAATTACAAATTTATTTTCATGACAAACCAATCTCATTCTTTTGTTATATATATATATATATTCATTTATTTTCTGAACCGCTTATTCCTGAGTATTCCTGAATATATATATATATATATATATATATATATATAGTAAAGAAATCTTTCTTATATACAGTATGTGAATATATTTATAAGCAATCTTACCGTCAGTCGGTCGCATATGTATGCTTGAACTGATGATGAGACATTTTCATAGCTAAGATGCCAGCAGGGGTACAATATATGGCTTTCCATCACCATCCCTGAGCTCAAAAACAAGCAGATCACTGATGCTGCACACAAAACAATCTGCATCCCCAAGCAGGCCTTCAGCTATAAGAAAAGATTCAAATCCATAC